>SJYC01007489.1:0-15279 GCA_006408675.1 Madoqua kirkii | reverse complement strand
GAGACATAAGAGACGCAGGTTTGATCCCTGGGTCGGGATGATCCCCTGGGGAAGGACATCCACTCCAGTGTTCTTGTCTGGAGAATCCCGTGAACAGAGAAGCCTGGTGGTTTATAGTCCACGGTGTCACAGAGTCGGACATGACTAAAGTGACTGAGCATGCAATGGGGGTGGGGTGGCATGGGAATATGATGTTTTTTCAGTGTAATAAAATGGTCAGAACTTGGTTATAATGATAGCTGTGTATTGCTCCACTAAAAACATCGAATTGAACACTTTAAGGGATTGAATTTTGTTATATATACTGTGTGACCTGGATTTCAATAAAACCATTACCAAAAAAGTTATGTAGGTTGTAAATATTAAATAAATGTTCACTATTTTTCAAATATGGCATATAAACTATAATCCTACATTTCCAAATCTTCGTGAGTATTTTCTGATATGATCTCTATGAGGCCTACCTGGTATGACAATTCTAGACAAACCTGGACAGTTATTAAAAGCAGAGACATCACTTTGCTGAAAAAGGTCTGTATAGTAAGAGCTATGGTTTTTCCAGTAGTCATGTATGGATGTCAAAGTTGGACCATAAAGAAGGCTAAACACTGAAGAATTAATGTTTTCCAACTGGAGTGCTGGTGAAGACTCTTGAGAGTCCCTTGAGCAGCAAGGAGATCAAACCAGTCAATCCTAAAGGAAATAAACCCTGAATATTCATTGGAAGGACTGACACTGAAGCTGAAGCTCCAGTACTTCAGCCACCTGATGCAAAAACCCGACTCATTGGAAAAGACCCTGAACCTGGTCAAGACTGAGGGCAGAAGGAGAACGAGGTGACAGAGGATATGGTTGAATGGCATCACCGACTCAATGAACATGAATTTGAGCAAACTCTGGGAGATGGTGAAGAACAGGGTAGCCTGGTGTGTTGCAGTCCATGGGGTCATAAAGAGTTGGACACAACTTAGCAACTGAACAACAGCTTGGTGTGAAATGGTTATACTTTTCTCTGTACCTGTTTTGTTTCAGGCTCATCTGACTACATTTTTTCTAGCTTTCCTGATGTTTTGCTAAAAAGGCCATAAAAATATACCCTATGAACTGAGAGTAATTCTTTCTCTGTTTTGCTCTTTTTTGGTCTGAAGACAAAGACGGGCATCTGTTTGCTGCAGGATGGTAACCAGGAGCCCTTCAAAGTGCGGCTGCACCTGGCTAGGGATATCCTGATGATCCAGGAGCAAGACGTGACATGTGTCTCTGGAGAGCCTTTCTATTCCGGTGTAAGTATCTCTTCCCTCTCTTGAAGTTTTCTCATTTTTTTTTCCTGTCCTGTCATGAATAAAAACATCTATTCACAGAAAATACGTAATATTCACAGAAAATACATTCAGAGCCAGTAATTTTTGTCTACAGTGTAGTAAGCAGCGTCCTTGCATATGGATTCATACCTGGTCCAAAGACACACATGGGGGCCCATCTCCAGCCCGAGGTCTTGTTGACTCTGGGTTGCCACTGTATGGCTGGAGGGACACTTATGTTTGTGGAGGGACACTTGTGTTTGTGATCAGGAGGAAGCAGGTTGTAGCTCTCCTCCACAGAGACTAAGTGGAAGCATCACATGACAGTTTCCACTCTGAACTCACCTTACATCTCACTGAACCTTCAGAGGGGGGCGTCTCTGGGAAGCAGGAGGGTTTGGGTAGTGGTCCCTGAACACATGTCAAGATTCTCCCTGGGGCTTGTAGGTGGAAGATTCTGTGGACCTCACAAGAATCACGCTGGGTGCCGTGCAGGCTCTGTGCCCTCAGCAGTGGACACAGGAACCTGCTGCTGGTCCTGCCTTTGACCAGCATTAATTATCTCACAGCCCCCTGGTCAGCCTCCTAACTGAAGTACAGCTCTGAAGACAGGCTGGGGGGTGTTCAATGACAAAATTTCACCTGAGTACATTTAAAGATCTCATGAGCTTTCTTCAGTGATTGATGAGGCCTTTCCTGGTGGCACAGTGGCAAAGAATCCACTTGCAGTGCAGAAGATGCGGGTTCAATCCCTAGGTTGGAAAGATCCCCTGGAGTAGGAAATGGCAACCCACTGCAGTATTCTTGCCTGGAGAATCCCATGGACAGAGGAGCCTGATGGGCTACAATCCATGGGGTTGAGCAGTACTCATCTGGCAATCAGGAGGAGTTCTGTCAGCTAAAGAAAATAAGAGGTTTTCAGGGGAAGAAACAGTCAGAAAAACTAAACTGTTCCCAAAGAAAGGCTTGTTCTGTGAAGGTCATCCTCCTGAGTGGAGAGAAGGTCTGTGGGGGAGGCCAGTCATTCTAGTGCTGACAGGGGAGTTCCAGGCTGAGTGGTTCAACCATCCTGCGGAAGCTGGAACCGCAGGGTGGTCAATGTCAAGTGCCTGGTGACCTGGGCTTAGCACATGGGATTCCATGTGAGCCGTCGGACCCTTTTCAATAGGTGAAACTGAATTGAATGTGACAGAATACTTTTATCATAAAACTAGATGTTTCAGAGTTTATCATTCTTGTGTAATAACATCAAAGACGTCATCTTAACAGTGTTGTCCTGTGTGATCTCAGGTGAGAGCGGCAGCACGTGTCACACAGGCCGCTCCTGGGTGCCCTGATGCCTGGAGTGACTCAGCAGGCAGACTTACTGTGTAGCTGACTCACAGGCCTATTTCAGACTGTTTTGTTGGGGTGAACAATGCTGAATTTGAGCTTCCACCTCACTTCTCACCAACATCCTACAGGGAGTCACGCTGGGTCCTAAATCGATAATCTCCTGCTGACTAAAGACAATGGATGCTTTGCAGACTGTTAACTGTTCTTTGTCACAAACCATTTATATCATCCTGAATCATGTCAAGGCTGATTACACTGTTCCCATAGGGTCACCCTTTCTTTCTTTTAGTTAATAAAAGAGGCCCATTGCCATTTTTCTTCCTTTCTCTTTATTTTTTTGGCAGAAAAATATATTACATATATCATATACATTACATATATACACACATACACATATTTTACATACATCAAAATGGTACTTATATACACATATATTACATACATCAGAATGGTACATAGCAATCAGTTTATCAGATGGAAACGTGAATGCTTCAGTTAACAGAAGAAGTCACCTTCCTTGTGCTCAGAAGTGGACTATTCTGTCCCTGTACCTCCTGAGTGACCAGCCCCCTCAACCAGAGGAAGCCATGTCATCCCTGTGATACTATCTCCTTCAACATTGCCCTGAAAGAAAATCAAATTTAGCCAAGGTCGGTTTAAATGTTGGCAATATATTTTTAGAAGGCCAGTGAGACTAAAATCAATATGAGATGGCTGCATAATTCATCTCAGAGATGCCTGTTTCAAAGGGGTTGCCAGTAACAGACAAGAAAATCTTGGAGATTAAATTCTAAATATAGCAGAATTATCAGATATGTGGCGTCAATGTAATTAGCGCCTCAGTAGCCGTCTATGGGGCCTCACAGAGTTTGACACAACTGAAGCGACTTAGCAGCAGCAGCAGAGTTCTAATGAGCATCATTAGGACTTAGAATCAACAAAACTAGGCGACTTCCTTTAGTTTTCCTTGTGGGAGAAAGTGTGCAGTTAGTAATCCCATGTGTGAAACCATCATTTCCTGAAGACGACATCAGGAGAAATTGATGTCCGGCTTTCACTGTGAGAGTCCAGTGTTCACTCCATGGGGGTTGGGCTGGGATGCAGGATTCAGAGGTGAGGTCCACTGTCTGTGAAATTTGATCAAGAGAGACATGGCAGTTCCCGGGGGTGGATGCTTACCAGCTAATCTGGGGTGAAAGGGCTGTGAAGCCTCAGGTTTTTTCTCTTTTTTTTTTTTCCTATCAAAGAGCCACTCACATACACAACATACACATTATGTATATATATTTTTTCAGCCTTTAATGCCATCAGTTGTTTTGTACTACAGGTAGAGAAATCTGATGTTTAAAAATCTATTTTTCCTCCACTTCCCACTAGAGAGACTTGTGCAAGGTTAAGGTTTACTTCAGCACCTTGACAGAGACCTCCACGGAGGTCTTTCCAGGGGCAGTGATGGGGCCACCATGTGCCTCCCAGCCAGGCTCTCGTGGAGTGGGGGTGCTGAAGCAGCTGGAACTCCTGCCTGGACCAGCAGGAACAAGGAAACCCTCACCTTAAATAAGAAAAGATAATCAACAGCTGCCAACCTTGAAATGTCACAGACGTTACAATTATAACAAGAGCTGGAAGGTGGCCATCATGAAATGGTTTTTAACCCTTCTTACAACAGCATTGACACAAATGAGAAAAAAAAAAAAAAAAGAAAGACCCAGCAGAAAGCAAATGGAAAATGCAGAGCTAAAAATTCAGCTGAAATAAGAGCTCAGAGGATGGGTTCAGCAGCAGAATGGAAAGGACAAAGGAAAGAATCAGTTAGCTTAAAGACAGAACAATAAGAATCACCCTCTCTGAATTTAGGAGAGAAATTGATCTGAAAAACATAATAGACCCATGAGCTTAAAATTAAAAATCCAACGTTTAAGTCCTAAGAGTCCCAGAAAAAAGAAGGAGATCTGAGCTCAAACAGTGCTTGAAGAAATAATGGCTGAAAACTCCCCTAATTTTGCCAAAAACGTAAACTTATACATTAAAGAAGTAGGACAGATTTCAAAAGGATAAATACAAGACACTTGTGTCAAGACAGATCTTAGTCAAATCCTGAAAACTAAAGACAAAAAAACTTAAAAGCAGCAAGAAAAAAACTATTGTTCTTTAGTAATAGGGGAAAAGTAATTCAAATGTTAGTAGATTTCCACCCCGGAAACAATGGCAACCAGAAGGAAGGGGCACAATATTTTTCAACTACTGAAGAGAAAGAACCAGCAACCTAGATTTCTATATATGCCTAAGTAACCTCAAGAATCTGGCAGAAGCTTATAGCTCATTAGTGAAATGGCCAATAAAAATGAGCAAAGGATTTGAACAGAGATTTTTTTCAAACAAGATTTATAAATGGCCAATAAGGAAAAAGAAATGCTTGATACCATCAGCCATCCAGGAAATGGAAATCAAGACCACAGCAAGATCCGCTTTATATCCACTAAGATGTTTATCATCAAAAAGAGAAAAGAGCAAGTGGTCTTCAATATGCGGAGAAGCGGAGATTCTGAGACCCTGCTGGGAAGGACGTGCAATGTCCGTGGGGTGGAACAGTCGGCAGTTCCCAGTATCACTGCTTTGAGGCCACTCAGGAGAAATGAGCTCACATGTTGACACAGAAGTGTGCCCACGGATGTTCACAGTAGCATGAGTCATAGTAGCCCAATCATATAAATACCCCAGAGGTGGAGGAATGGACCATAGGTTGTGGTGTATCTACACAGAGGACTGTTAGTGGGCAACTTAGAAAACAAAATGTTGGTACATGCTACAATCTGGACAAACCTGAAAACATCACAGTGAGAAGCTAGACACACAGGACCACATGCTGTGTATTCTCATTAACGTGAAACGTCCACAACAGGTGGACACCATGGAGATGTGGTATAGATTAGCATGCTGAGATTAGAATGAGGGGATCAGGATTGATGGGTTCCAGCAACATTTTGAGAAGACAAGTGCTCTTAAAGTGATTGTGATGATGGATGCATAACTGAGACAATACTAACAGCCACTAAATAATGCACTTTCAAGTGGCTGGTGTAAAGGCACATGAATTATAGCTCGTAAGAACTATTTTTAAATGTTTTTTTTATTGTGGTAAGATTCACATGATATAAAAATACTATTTTAATCACATTCAACTGTAACATTCAGCAGCACTAAGTACATTCACGTTGTTTTACAACTCTCACCATCATCCATCTCCCGAACTTTGGGGCTTGCTGTTCTATCCCACTAATCTGTATGTTTAGTCTTCAAAAAAGAAAAAAAAAAAAGCCACTGTGTTGTCTTGATTTCTGAAGATTTACAGCAGAAGATCTGTAGAAGATTTATATCTGAAGATCTCTGTCTGAGACAGAGATCCCAGATCCTTTGGCTCTGTCCTCTGTTTCAGCATCACATGGCTGTTATGGGGTCTATGCCACACAAAACCGAGAGCCAGCTTCCAACACCCACAGGCAGCTTGCTGGAGTTTTATTAGGATTTATCGATTCCATAGATCAAATGGGATGAGTCGATGTCTTGAAAATGTTAAGTCTTCTTCATCTTTGATTTCTTTCCTCAGAGTTTATAGTTTTCCACAAAGAAAACTTTTTTGTCATTGGTTAGTTGTGTCTGACTCTTTGTGACTTTATGTCTGACTCTTTGAGACACCATATACTGTAGCCCACCAGGCTTTTCTGTCCATAGGATTCTCTAGGCAAGAATACTGGAGTGGGTTGCCATTCCCTTCTCCAGGGGATCTTCCCAACCCAGGGATCAAACCCAGGTCTCCTGCAATGCAGGCAGACCCTTTACCATTTGAGTCTCTAGAAAAACCTTTACTTGATAGATTTGCACCACAGTATTCCCTTTTGGGGCTCCCCTGGTGGCTCAGCTGGTAAGAATCCTGTGCAATGCAGGAGACCTGGGTTCGATCCCTGGGTTGGGAAGATCCCCTGGAGGAGGGCATGGCAACCCACTCCTGTATTCTTGCCTGGATAATCCCCATGGATGGAGGAAACTGGCGGGCTGTAAGTCCTACTGCACAATCCAAGAGGTCACAAAGAGTCGGACGCGACTGAACAGCTAAGCACACACATTCCCTTTTTAACGGGCTGCTATAAATGGTATTGTGATTTTAATCTCAAGTTTCTGTTCTCACGGCTGATACACAGAAAAGCAGTCAAACTTTGTGTATTAATTCTGTCTTCTGTGGCTTTGCTGTAATTACTTTTAGTTCCATGGGATTTTTGTTGATTCTTTGGCATTTTCTACATAGACAGAGAACAAAGACAGTTTTCTTTTTTCCCCTCTAATCCACAGGCTTTTCATCCCGTCACTGCTGTGTTGTGCTACCTGTAACTTTCTGCACGAAGTTGAAGAATAGTGGTAGGGTCATACCTGCTTTGTTCCCCATCTCAGGGGAGAATGGTGTTTCTAAGTACTCTTTCCTTTTGTCACAGCACACCCAGATTTTTCAGTATCTTTGTTTCTTTCATCTTATTTTTCCACCTTATCTCAGGGCTGAGTAATGGAAAAGACAGTAGAATCTGAGAAATTTTCATTTCCATCCTGAGTTGGATCTTGGCCAGGTTACTTCAATTCATTTGCATTTGCATTTTCTCACTCTTAATTGGGACAATGCTGCCTACCCAGCTGGGCTGTTGCGATGATTACGTGTTTGAAATGAAAATGTTGGGGGAAAGCTCTTTATTCACTTAGCACATGATTATCTAACTTTGATTTAGGCCCAATACTAAATTCTACGGATACAACCATGAGCAAGATATAGATTCAGAACTCAGAAAACTAGTGGGAAAAGACAGTCAAGGTCACAGTGTATTTTAATAAACCATCATGAGTGTTAATAGACTCATATGTGCACATAGTAGGTTTTTAGTAATCAGAAGCTACTGCCTTGTTATTATATATTTTTTTGAGGTTTAGCTATTTTTCTTGAATTGTCAAAAAGAGTTCACGACTTTTCTTGTTTCTTTCTTGTATATCTTCTTTGCATCTATCACACAAAATCAGTCCACTTCTTCACTGTCATATCTCTAGTTTCTGCCTCATTTTCACGACTTTCTCCTCTTCTCACTACATGTCTCGAAAATGTCCATTCCTTGGATGTATGAGAGCACTGTGTTCTCTCTGATGACATGTACATACTGGTTCACATGCAGTTCAGGCAGTAAATGTGGAGAGCCTGTCAAATATAATCTTTCAGAGAGCAGGGGTGAAAATAATTATGTTTTTGATAGCAGTGTCTTTTTCATAACATGAATGGGTTCAGGCGCACAACACAGCTTCACACAAGCCAGCACTGCTGTTGGGCTCTATCTTTTTGTCCTGTAGGAACAGGAAGGTTAAAGGAAGGCTTTTCATGTGTGTGAGTGCATGGGAGCACCTGACTCAATTTTGTGTTTTAAAAAATAAAATAACCGATTATACTTGGTTTCCCAAAGGACAGTGGCTTGTTGCTAGGCAACTTCTTTATGAAACTCACGCTGTGATAACTAAATACAGCTCCCAGCTAACTTCCAGGTAGCCTCTGATTTAAGAGGTGAGCAGCTGAAACAACCCATTAACACTGTCTCTCTTTCCTTTGACTATTGGGGCAGGAAGGAGACCCCCCCACCATGTGGGGAGGAATAGAGGGGCTAGGGGCATAGCTCAGGTGGCACAAAGGCTACTACGAGTGTCAGCAGGTGACATCCAAAGAGTGGCTGCCTTTACATGCCTCCTGCTGCCTGCAGGCACCAATTTAAAGTTTTGGCTTTAAAGCACAAAGTCATTTGTCCTGTCTATCTCCCCACTTTCTTAGTAGTCAGCTAATGAAGCAGCAGCATCTAAAGGTGCTGGCTGCTTCTGCAAGCATGCATGTGCCTGTGTGTTTAAAAAACATTAAAATAAGTGCTGCTTCTGAGATTTCCAGCAGGTTCTGCTGATTCTTTGGTCTCTCCAAACTCTTCTCTGCATCAGCAGTTTTGTATTCAATTTGGAACCTGTTCTAAATATGCTCCCCCAAAAATGGGAGGGCATCATACAGTGTGAATAAGGCCCTGCACAGACTTTTGATAACTTGCATGCTTGCCATTCTTTCAGAGAAAAGCTAGGTTTCACACACACTCCACTGCTCAGGAGAATTCACTCACCGAGCTGTCCTCCTGTCCGATGATTGCTGTGCAAGACATTCTAGAAACTTCTGGAGATGCTGCTTGCTGTTAAAAATGCATTATCAATTCCACTGACCATTGCAACAGAAAGAATAAAATATCTAGAACTAAACCTAGGTAGTATACACAAAAGCAGAAATATTACTTTGCCAACTAAGGTCCATCCAGTCAAGGCTATGGTTTTTCCTGTGGTCATGTATGAATGTGAGAGTTGGACTGTGAAGAAGGCTGAGCGCCAAAGAATTGATGCTTTTGAACTGTGGTGTTGGAGAAATACTCTTGAGAGTCCCTTGGACTGCAAGGAGATCCAACCAGTCCATTCTGAAGGAGATCAACCTTTGGAAGGAATGATGCTAAAGCTGAAACTCCAGTACTTTGGCCTAATAAAATATCTAGAACTAAACCTAGGTAGTATACACAAAAGCAGAAATATTACTTTGCCAACTAAGGTCCATCCAGTCAAGGCTATGGTTTTTCCTGTGGTCATGTATGAATGTGAGAGTTGGACTGTGAAGAAGGCTGAGCGCCAAAGAATTGATGCTTTTGAACTGTGGTGTTGGAGAAATACTCTTGAGAGTCCCTTGGACTGCAAGGAGATCCAACCAGTCCATTCTGAAGGAGATCAACCTTTGGAAGGAATGATGCTAAAGCTGAAACTCCAGTACTTTGGCCACCTCATGAGAAGAGTTGACTCATTGAAAAAGACTCTGATGCTGGGAAGGATTGGGGGCAGGAGGAGAAGGGGACGACAGAGGATGAGATGGCTGGATGGCATCACGGACTCAATGGACATGAGTCTGAGTGAACTCCGGGAGATGGAGATGAACAGGGAGGCCTGGTATGCTGCGATTCATGGGGTCACAAAAAGTCGGACACAACTGAGCAACTGAACTGAACTGAACTGAAACCTACCTAAGCAGACAAAAGAACTGTATAGGGAAAATTATAATACACTGATGAAAGAAATCAAAGATGATATAAACAGATGGAGAGATATTCCATGTTTCTGGTAAGAAGAATAAATATTGTAAAAATGATTACACTACCAAATAAAAGCTATGTATGCAATGTAATCCTGATCAATTTACCAATGGAATTTTTCACAGTACTAGAACAAAAAAATTTCACAATTCGCATGGAGACACAAAAGACCCTGAATAGCCAAAGCGGTCTTGAGAAAGAGGAATGGAGCTAGAGGAATCAATCTGCCTGACTTCAGACTATACTACAAAGCTACAGTCATCAAGACAGTATGGTACTGGCATAAAAACAGAAATATAGACAAATGGAACAAGATAGAGTCCATAAATAAACCCATGCATCTATGGGTACCTTACTTTTGACAAAGGAAGCAAGAATATACAGGGAGGCAAAGACAACTCCTTCAGTAAATGGTGCTGGGAAAACTGGACAGCTACATGCAAAAGAATGGAATTAGAACACTTCCTAATGCCATACACAAAGATAAACTCAAAATGGATTAAAGACTTAAATGTAAGACCAGAAAGTATAAAACTCTTAGAGGAGTCCATAGGCAGAACACCTGATGACATAAATCAAAGTAACATCTTCTGTGACCCACCTCCCAGAGTAATGGAAATAAAAACAAAAATAAACAAGTGGGACCTAATAAAACCTAAAAGTTTTTGCACAGCAAAGGAAACTACAAACAAGGTGAAAAGACAACCATCAGAATGGGAGAAAATTATAGCAAAGGAAACAACTGGCAAAGAATTAATTTCCAAAATATACAAGCAGCTCATACAACACAATATCAGAAATACAAACAACCCAATCAGAAAGTGGGAAGAAGACCTAAACAGACATTTCTCCAAAGAAGGCATACAGATGGCTAACAAACACATGAAAAGATAATCAACATCACTCATTACTGGAAAAATGCAGATCAAAACTACAATGAGATACCATCTAATACCAGTCAGATGGCCATTATCAAAAAGTCTACAAACAACAAATGCTGGAGAGGGTGTGGAGATAAGGAAATCCTCTTGCATTGCTGGTGGCATGTAAATTGATACAGCCACTATGGAAAATGATATGGAGATATCTTTAAAAAACTAAGAGTAAAACTACCATATGACTCAGCAATTCCACTACTAGGCATATATCCTGGGGAAACCAGAATTGAAAAAAAGACAAAACCAAAACATATGTACCTCAGTGTTCAACTACTTATAATAGCTAGAACATGGAAACAACCTAGATGTCCATCAGCAGATGAATGGATAAAGAAGCTGCAGTACATACATACAAAGGAATACTACTCAGCCATAAAAAGGAGCACATTTGAGTCAGTTCTAATGAGGTTGACAAACCTAGAGCCTATTATACAGAGTGAAGTAAGTCAGAAAGAGAAAGATAAATATCATATACTGATGCAGGCATGTGGAATCTAGAAAGATAATACAGATGAATTTATTTTTAGGGCAGCAGTGGAGAAACAAGCATAAACAGACAGGGGAACGGGAAGAGGGAGTAGGTGAGTTGTATGGAGGGAATAACATGAAAATTTACAGACTGTATGTAAAATATAGACAGCCAATGGGAATTTGCTGTATGACTCAAACAGGGACTCTATGACAATCTAGAAGGGTGGGATAGGAATGGAGATGGGAGGGAGTTTTGGGGGGGGGACATGGGTCTACCTATGGCTGATTCTTGTTGATGTAGGACAGAAAATCACAAAATTCTGTAAAGCAATGATTTTCAATTAAAAAAAAGTGGCAAAAAATGTGTTTGTTCTGACATTTTGAAATTTGTATTTTGAGAGTCTATGCAGGTTGTCTGAATTAACCATAACCTTAGTTTTTATACTGTTTTAAGGGATCAAGTATTTATTCTGTTCAGAAACAGAATGAAGAAAATGGTTCTGCTATCCAAGAACTGTGGTTTAGTTTGACAAGCAGTGTTGGAGAAGCAGCATCTGCTTGGTGAGAATAAAAGTGACCTTTAATCAGCTTGTCCCTCTGAGTCTTCCAGGGTTGAAGCTTCTCTGACTCAGCTATAGGTGATGGTGTGGATCAATATTGATTAGATTCTAAATGTATAGAGTAATTTTTCATTATTTAGAAGGAAAACCCACATAAGGTAATATAAGAGCAGCTTTGTTAAATACATTTTATGTTGCCTTTAAAGTGATAAAATTTATTTAAGATATATTGTCTAAACCACCACAGGTGGGACATCTTCGGTGACTGTTAGTTAGGGAAGTGGCTAATGTAGCCAAATAAACTGGGAGTTTGTGAACATTCAGGGGCAAGAAAATACCCATACCAGGGGAGATGGGTGGAATGTAAACCTTCCTGGGTAGGAGAGGGCTCAGGTAGATGAGAAGGTTATAAGTAAATGGAGAAGCTTGTATATAAAAGCTCTCAACACTTTAGCATCCCAGGAGAATACTTGTTATGTAGAGAGAAAGACCATAAAACAGTAATATTGATGTCTTTTTTTTTATTGGAAACTAAAGGGTTTGTCCAAATGTGCCTCTTTGTGGTTTTTAAGTGTCATATGCTGGTGACTGAATGATTGGTTATATTGTGGAAGGCAAAAGAGAGCTGCCTTTGAAAATGGATAATCCCACTGTCATACTCCCATTATGACAGTCAGTTAATTGTAAACCTGTTCCTCTTCCCAACAAGCAGTCATTCTGAACATGGCTTATTCAGAGTTTCGACCCCAGACATGCACATGGACTGCTAACGTGCTGCAGCGTGGCAGCCCCTAGCCGTGCGCTCCAGTCTCCACGAACAGTGCGACTGTCAGTGATGGAGACCATACTCACCACAGACACTAAGCTGTTTTCTGTAACAAAAATTCTGTATTAGACAACAAAAATATGTATCATGGGAATGAAAAGAGGTTTTAAAGCTTAGATTCCAGCCTATGTCTGAAAAAGGCATTGAAAGAAGTTAACTTTTGAGAAGTTAGCACTTTAATAAACTACAGACACTTTTATCATGACAAATGGTTCAGTTCAGTTCAGTTACTCAGTCGTATCCAACTCTTTGAGACCCCATGAATCACAGCATGCCAGGCCTCCCTGTTCATCACTAACTCCCGGAGGTCACTCAAATTCACGTCCATTGAGTCAGTGATGCCATCCAGCCATCTCATCCTCTGTCGTCCCCTTCTCCTCCTGCCCCCAATCCCTCCTAGCATCAGAGGTTTTTAAAATGAGTCAACTCTTCACATGAGGTGGCCAAAGTACTGGAGTTTCAGCTTTAGCATCATTCCTTCCAAAGAAATCCCAGGGCAAATCTCCTTCAGAATGGACTGGTTGGATCTCCTTGCAGTCCAAGGGACTCTCAAGAGTCTTATTCCAACACCACAGTTCAAAACCATCAATTCTTCAGTGCTCAGCTTTATTCACAGTCCAACTCTCACATCCATACATGACCATAGGAAAAACCATAGCCTTGACTAGACGGATCTTGGTTGGCAAAGTAATGTCTCTGCTCTTCAACGTGCTATCTAGGTTGGTCATAACTTTTCTTCCAAGGAGTAAGCGTCTTTTAATTTCATGGCTGCAGTCACCATCTGCAGTGATTTTGGAGCCCCCCAAAATAAAGTCTGACACTGTTTCCACTGTTTCCCCATCTATTTCCCATGAAGTGATGGGACCAGATGCCATGATCTTCATTTTCTGAATGTTGAGCTTTAAGCCAACCTTTTCACTCTCCTCTTTCACTTTCATCAAGAGGCTTTTCACTGCCTCTTTACTTTCTGCCATAAGGGTGGTGTCATCTGCATATCTGAGGTGATTGATATTTCTCCCAGCAGTCTTGATTCCAGCTTGTGTTTCTTCCAGTCCAGTGTTTCTCATGATGTACTCTGCATAGAAGTTAAATAAGCAGGGTGACAATATACAGCCTTGATTTTAAGCCAACTTTTTCACTCTCCTCTTTCACTTTCATCAAGAGGCTCTTTAGTTCCTCTTCACTTTCTGCCATAAGGGTGGTGTCATCTGCATATCTGGGGTTATTGATATTTCTCCTGGCAATCTTGATTCCAGCTTACCATAACAGGAGTAAATAAGGAGAGGAACTTCAGAGAAGAGGCAGAAGCACAATGATGAGGTAGATTAGAGGAAGATGTTAAGACCACGAGCCCTTCCTTCTCCACCTCCCTGATCTATTTGGGAAAAGAGGAAAGAGTGAAGAGTCTGAGTGCTGTGTGCCAGTTGCTTGCTGAATTCCCAGTCGTGGCTGTGATGACTTACATGAACAAAGAACTCAGAAGATGGCTTCAGGCATGGCTAGATCCAGGAATCAAGTTTTCTCCTCAAGATACTGTCTCTGTTTTCTTTAATTCTGCTTCCCCTAAAATTGCCTCAATTCTCAATCAGGCTTATCCTCACAGCTAAGAAAAAGAATTCCCCTTTCACGTTTTTCATGGTGGCTAGAATGATGAACAATTGACCAGTCCTTAGATACAAGACCACCCTTAAAGCTACAGTGATTGGGGTCATAACCCACCTCTCTGGACTGACTGAGAAAGACAATCAAGGTGTTTATTATTTTTTTTTAATAAGGAAGCTGGATGGTGGTGGGCTAGTAGAGAGATGTCTTCCACTAAGAAGACTGACTCAGAGTTCTTCGAGAATAGCAGTGCTCAGCCCATGCTTGAGCAAACATTGCTGTGACGTGCATCACACAGGTGTGGCTCACGGAATGAGAGCAGAAGGCTTACTAGCATCCCAGCCCAGTCTTAGACTCAATTACCTGTTTGGGTTGCATGTCTTGATAATTCATCTAGGCCAGTGCTTCTTAATGGAGGATGGTTCCCATTCCCACGCCCCAGGACAGTTGCCACCATCTGGAGACATTTTTTGCTGTCATAGGTCGGGTGAGGAGGGGATGCCTAGCTGCCATCTAGTGGCTAGAGGCCAAGGATGCTGTTAAACATTCTACAATACACAAGACAATTCCCACCACAAAGAATTATCTTGTCAAACAAAAAAAGAGGGGGGGAACTAAACTTCACATTTGCTGAATTACATTTTTGTTTTCCTTGCTCATATCTGACACAACTGAGTTGTTAAATTACCCCTCAGTATCAGTTCAGTTCAGTCGCTCAGTGTGTCCGACTCTTTGTAACCCCATGTACCGCAGCACGCCAGGCCTCCCTGTCCATCACCATCTCCCAGACTTCACTCAGACTCACGTCCATCGAGTTCGTGATGCCATCCAGCCATCTCATCCTCTGTCGTCCCCTTCTCCTCCTGCCCCCAATCCCTCCCAGCATCAGAGTCTTTTCCAATGAGTCAACTCTTTGCATGAGGTGGCCAACGTACTGGAGTTTCAGCTTTAGCATCATTCCTTCCAAAGAAATCCCAGGGCTGATCTCCTTCAGAATGGAGTGGTTGGATCTCCTTGCAGTCCAAGGGACTCTCAAGAGTCTTCTCCAACACCACAGTTCAAAAG
>SJYC01007488.1:0-145375 GCA_006408675.1 Madoqua kirkii | reverse complement strand
ACTTGTGTCTTTGAAAAAATACTGCAATTAAAACAAATGCTGAAATAGTGTTACTATAGTGTATGAACTAGCTACCAATGTGTTATTCTTGTTAAGTTCAACTCATCTAGAATGTGGCATTTCACTCACTTTTATTACATAGAATCTTATTTTAATGAGGTCGTTTAAAGTGATGGAATTTTTAGTTATAGCTTCAAATATTACAGTAGAAGTGGATCAGATGTTCTACATTCTCACCTCACTGAAGTAAATGATTCTTTTCCATATTGAAATTCATTAATAGTTATTACTATATCTTGGTTATTAGAGCTGACATTGTTATTTAGTCAACCTCCATTCTTATTTGTAATATTTACCCCAATTGAAAACTCATTACATACTCACACACTATTTTAGGGTGAAATTTTAGGAATTCAGAAATACTAAAAATTTAGTAGTTTTTTTTAAAACATACAACTATATGCACATGTTTGCTGTGATTTTCTTTTAATTTTATGAGAATGTAACATTCAGACTTGAAATATCTATATGAGGGATTCTATTGTACTTATTTGTGTATGCGGACTGTTTCCCACAAATTAAAATGCAAGAAAGGTGATGAAATGAATGAATGTGTGAGACTGATCCTCAGGAACAACACAGCACCTTTCTCCTGTTGTGATGTCCACAGTAATCCAATCCCCCATCCCTTCCTTCATCTGTTCAGTGTCACTTTGTGGTGAGAGATGGTATTTCTAAGTTACCTCAGACTTCTTTCTTATTTTCCAAATTCCATGTGATGCTTGCCTTCTCATGTTGATCCACCCACTACTTCCAGGGGTGACGGGATTTTCTGTATGCAGTTCTGCACCACGTTTTCCAGCTGGATAGTTCCTGCTGTCACACACGACTCACTGCCCAATCTGTGGGCTTCAGTCCCGCCAGAGTCGGACAGAGTCGCACAGGACTTACACACACGCGCACCAGCGCCTGGGTTTGTGGGAACTGTAGGCTGCGTCCTTGACCAGATGTCTCTTTCCTGAGAAGGCCCTGTCTCCACCCTGAACGCTGGTAGCACTCTGACCCCACCCGTCGCATGTAGGTGTGGACATGCACACCTGTCCTCACAGAGAGGGGCGTGTGCCCCCCCACTGCTCCCCAGATTCCCCTCAAATTTACATGTGAAAGTGGGAAGCAGAGGACCTAGTCCCACTCAAGAGAGCCCCTCACAATAAGTACACTATTTCCCCCTACAATTAATGTAAATAAAAACGGCTATATAAGGAAATGCTTTGTTCACTCAGTGTCCACAGGTGGTCACCATCTCAACATGGATAGTAAAGCTCACTATCATATCTACAGCCAGCTTAGCTGCTTTGTCTGAAGAGATGTTTGTTTAAGACCATTCCTCAAAGTCATGCTCAATTTCCTTTTCCTCCAGAGATCAGGACTCTAAGGAAATCATTTACTGCAGTTAAGGACATATCAGCCGGGTGAGGCCAAAGTCAAAGGGAAGTCCTGTGTGTGTGGTGTGTGTGTGTGTGTGTGTGTGTGTGTGTGTGTGTGTGGTCTGAGTGTGTGTGGTGTGTGTCTCTGTGTGTGTGTGGTCTGTCTCTGTGTGTGTAGTTGGTCTGTGTGTGTGTGGTATGTGGCACCCACAGCAGGCTCACCACCAAGACTAAACCCTCCCATCAGCTGTGCACTCTGAGTGGTGTTGACATGTCAGTGCAGGTTCATAACTTGTATCAAATGTCCCACTCAGCTCAAGTGTGTTGAGTGCAGGGAGGCTGTATTTCTAGGGGGCAGGGGACCCAGGTGAAATCCCTGCACTTTCCCCTCCAGTTGGCTGAGAACCTGAGACTGCCCTACAAAAATAGTCTTTAGAAAACAAAATGGTAAAATAACCTCCAGCTATGAGCATTTTTGGCTTCATACACCACAGCGGTGGTGGGCAGCTAAATATTTCCTCAGAATCTCCTGTGAATTTAAAATGGCCCCGGTGGGAAGGCAGGACAGAGAACACAACAGTATTCTATGCAGTTTCGTGTCTAACAGACAGATGGATTTTACAGACGTTTAGGTCACGGTCCAAACGGTTAGCTTGTCCTGGTTTAACAGAGTCAGCCTATACATATAGGAGTAGTTCCCTTTCCTTTTTCCATTTCTATTGATTGCCACTTTTACCAACTTCTGTGCTTTTGCTCATGTACTCACCCAAGGCAGTACGAGAGAAAAACTGTGCTGATGTGTCATCTGATTAAAATGGACAACATTTGATTTGCATCAAGAAATGTGAATGAATATGAAAACAATGATTGGATTTATTGGCACTAATTTCTGATTGTGCAGGAAGATGACATTCTTCCTTATTCATGATGTGGAACCTACATTTTCTACCTGAGAGTATCAAGCCAATTATCTCAATCTTGTTCTCTGAAAAGATGACTATTTCTGCATTAATTTTTTAAATATTAAAAAATATTTGCTGAATCAAGCATGTGTTTCTGCATTAATTAAGAAATGTGTATGTGTTGAGGACTTGAAGTTGTGGTTATCCAAAAAGACACCCATAACTGACCTTTTATTGAAAACGAACTCAAAGTTCCCTTGCTAGGGTAAGGTTTTATAATTTTTGAAAAGTTTTTATTTATCTCGATGGCATTTGAACAAAATTTCAAGACTCAAGTTTACCAATATAAAGCTTCAAAAGAAAAGCTCTTGGCCATTAGCTATTTCTGGGGCAACTATATTTAACTTATTCTACTTCATTCTCTTAATGATACTTGAGATTCTCACAGTGTTGTTTTTTATTTAACATTGGATATTATGTATTGCACACTTGCTATAGAATGTGTGCATATTATTTGTGTGTGTTTCATGTGTATGTGTGCGTGTGTGTCTGTGTGCATATATCTTATCTAATGCTCAGACTGGGTTAATGTTAGTGTTCTGTCCTCAAGTCAGGGTTAGGGCCAATCCAGCAAAGTTGTTTATGCTATTTTGCTTTTTATTTCTATAATTTCATTTGATCTAGGGGGCTTCCCCAGTTGGCTGAGCAGTAAACAATCCCCCTGCAATGCAGTTGATGCAGTCTGGATCTCTGGGTTGGGAGATCCCCTGGAGGAGGAAATGGCAACCTTCTCCAGTATTCTTGCCAGGGAAATCCCATGGACAGAGGAGCCTGGTGGGCTACAGTCTATGGGCTGTCAAAGAGTCAGACACGACTGAAGTGACTTAACAAGCACATAGCAGGCAGAGACCAGAAGTCATTCTAAACCATTTGCATAGTCAGTTCTTTAATGATTCTATGATGATCATTTTTTTTATGTTTAATAACAAATTATGTCCCCGTGGTTATTAACTGCTTCTTCACTATTTATTCTTAATTCTCCTCTTACTCTATGTGAATTTTTAAAATTATAGATATACTTGTATCTTTTCTAGATATGTTTGCTGTAAATAATCCTCAGCTTTCTGAACTTCTTTTAATATTGCTAATGTTTATCTTGTTATAATATTTTGGTAAATGACCATTACTTAACTGGTAGAAATAGACCTAATAATTCTATAATTTGGTAAGTATGGAGAGTTGTCCTATATTTTCAGGGAAAGAGAAGAAAATATGCAATGATATAATGGAAAAGCAATACCTATTTATTTTTTTCAAACGTATGTGAGTGCACTGGAACAATTTAATTAGAATTAGCACTCTGGTCAACATCTGCAGGGTAATTTTCTCCTAGATCTCCAAATAGTGTATCATGGATATTCAATGAATATTCAGAATTCATAAATATAGATCTTGCTGTAGACCTAAGATAGACCATAAACTCGAGAGAGTCTTGATGAATGTAAATGAAGGATAATGACATCGTGTCTGAACAGGGACACAAAATGGTGCGGGGAGGGAGGCTGTGAAGGCTGAGTGCCTGCCGCTTAGCTCATTCATCCTGTGCTCCTTCCATTGAATGTTTCCAGCCACATCACAAGTTGTGAGAGCTGGAAAAGACCACCCATTACTTTAAGGTGCTGCCATCACAGAAATGTTTGCCGACACACTGATAGTGGTATCATTTTTATTATGCTTTCTATTAGGTTCAAGTTCTTCGGAATGCTGGGGAAGAGGTGACCCTGACAGTCTCATTCTTGAAACGAGCACCCGCTTTCTCAAACTGTCACTGAACGAAGACTGTGCATGTAAGCATTTGTGAAGAATAGGTGAAATGCTCACGTCAAGCATGCATTCTGAACCATTATTTCCTGACAGTAATTAGCAGCTTCTTTCCAAAGCTGGGATTTCTCCTAAATACATTTTGTCTTAATATCACAAAGCGTTCAATTAACCTTTCTCCAAAGGGAACAGCTGTTGTTTTTGTTTCAAATTTTGAAACAACTATTTTCCAACTATATTTGGGGAAACATTATTTATTTTTAAATGTGTTATATTAAATATATACATTTTGTATCTCTGTTGAATTTCATTCATAATGTTTGATGAATATATGTTCTCTAAGTAGAAAGCAGTATACTCTTATTCAACTACTGAATTTACTAAATAAGCATTTACACTTAATCTGTCTTGATGAAAATATGGAGCTTGAAGGAAGCCCTGGTCTATGTGAAAATGTAATAATTTTCATAAGAGCTACTTAAAATTTTCTGCATCTATTTGCACACCATGAAATGAAATGCATATATCTTACAGGTTTTGCTGAAATCAAAGAAGAGTATATTTTTAATGAATGTTACATGAAATGAAATGCAAAGATCCTCAATTCTCAGTTGGATCAGTTTTGACAAACACACGTTTGCTCAGTCCACATGCATATAGATCATAAAATGGTTCTGCTGTGCATCTTCCTATAAATAACATTCCCACAAAAAACCACTGACTTGATTTCTTGCCATCAAGTATTATTTTTCGCTTCTTCTAGAATTTTATGTAACCAAGCTGTTTTTATTTTTTTACATCTGGCTTCTTTCATAATGAACCATCTCATGTTACATATTTTCAGAACTTTTTTTTATATTGCTGTGTAGTGTTCCACTTGTGACTGTAGTAAAGTTGGATAATACGTTTTCCTGTTCATAGGCAAACAAACTGTTTCCAAGGTTTTGCTGTTGTAAAGATAATTGCTACAAAGAATCCTGTACAAGGATGGAGAGTCTTAGTATTTTATGTCACTACATAACTAGTACTATAAGTACCTAGGAGTGGAGTTGCTGAGTAACAAGACAGATGTGCAATTCACTTGCTGACAAACTGCTAAATCTATTTCTAAGATGGGCATGTATTTACAGATCTCTCAGTGTCCACTCCAGTGTCGATGAGAGTTTTGGTTGCTCTGCATTAATGCAATATGTGATGGTCACAGTTTCTTCAGCTGTTCTCTTGAGTGTCTGGTGGTACTGGATTGAAGTTTCAATTTGCGTTTCTCTGAAGACTAATGATGATTTGCTTCTTGTCATGTGCTATTTGCATGTCTTATTTTGTGATGTGTCTGCTCAAGTCTTTCCCTCCTATTTCTATTGGTATGCCTTTATATTATCACATTGCAGGAGAGTATAAGACTGCTTATTAGCTGGAGAAGGCAATGGCAACCCACTCCAGTACTCTTGCCTGGAAAATCCCATGGACAGAGGAGCCTGGTGGGCTGCCGTCTATAGGGTTGCTAAAAGTCAGACACGACTGAGCGACTTCACTTTCACTTTTCACTTTCATGCATTGGAGAAGGAAATGGCAACTCACTCCAGTGTTCCTGCCTGGAGAATCCCAGGGACAGGGGAGCCTGGTGGGCTGCTGTCTATGGGGTTGCACAGAGTCAGACACGACTGAAGCGACTTAGCAGCCGTAGCATAAGCCTTTTGTTAGTTGTGTGTGTTACAAACATTTCACTCATTTTGTGCATAATTGTATTTTTTACCCAAGGTGTCTCAAGTTTGTACAATTCTTTGTGAGAGTTTAATTTTATTTTTATAAGATCTAATTTATCATTTGCTGTTGTTTTCATTGTATATGCTTTTGGTTTTCTGTATCTTCTCTAAAAAATATTTGCCTACCCCATGGTTGCAAGGATCTTTCCCTACATTTCTGCAAGCAGCTTTACAGCTTAATTTTTAAAATAAATTTATTTATTTATTTGGCTGTGCCTTCACATGGGATCTTTGATATTTGTTGAGGCATCTGGGACCTAATTTCCTCCATGCAGGATCCAACCTGGGCCCCATATATTGGGAGCGTGGAGTCTTAGCCACTGGATCACCAGGGGCGCCCCTATAACATTGATTTCTATGTTTAGTTTGTAATCTATCTTATAGTAATAACATTTTGGTTCTGAAGAAGGAATCAAGAATGAAGGAATCACCATCTGACTTCCATTAATTTATGCATAATGTATTCTTTCAACAAAACCACAGTGTTGATCACTGCAGCTTTATACTACTTTAAAAAGTCATCCAGGGTAGGTTCTTCAACTTTGCAATATTTCAAGGTTGTTCAGCTATTCTAGATCCTTGTATTGCTGCGTACATTTTATAAATAACATGTTAATTTCCATATAAAAAAACTATTATGATTTTGAATGTGACTAGATTGAATTGATAAACAATTAGTATACTTAACTTCTTAACAACTTTAAATCTTTCATTCCACAAACATATCTTTCCATTTTTTTATATTTTATTTTTTCTGTCAATATTTTTGTGTTTCCAATGAGAAAGTATATCATATCTTTCATTAAAGTCTTTTATGTTTTTCTATTTTAGTATAAATAATATTTTAAACATTTAATTTGCCAATTATCTGTTGCTAACATACAGAAACAATAAAACATGCATTTTTATATATTGGCATTTTGCAACATAGCTTAATTTCCTCACTAATTCTAATAAGATTTTTTGTGGTTTGTAAAAAATTTTCTACATATGAAGTTATGTCATCTGCAAATAGTGAGTTTTGCTTGTCTCTTTCCAAGCTATATTTCTTTACCTTGTTTTTTCTTGATTTTGCACATAGTAATGGGAAGTTGGTGAAGGACAAGGAGGCCTGGCGTGCTGCGATTCATGGGGTCGCAAAGAGTCGGACACGACTGAGTGACTGAACTGAACTGAACTGAATGGGGTGGTCCTCTAGTAATGTGTTGAATGAAGTCCTGAGTGCAGATGTCCTTCCCCTGTGCAACATACTGGTGGACACCATCCAGCTTTAAGTGTGCCATCAGCTGTGGTGCTCATAGTTGCTTTTTTTATTATTAATTTAGTTACTTATTTTTCATTGGAAGAAAATTTCTTTACGGTGTTGTGTTGGTTTCTGCCATACAACAATACAGATCAGCCATAATTATACATAACTCCCTTCCCTCTTGAGCCTCCCTCCCTCCCCCATCCCACCCCTATAGGTCGTCACAGAGCACCAGGCTGGGCTCCCTGGGTTATTCAGCAGTTTCCCAGTAGCTATCTACTTTACCCATGGTAGTGTGTGTATGCTGGTGCCACTTTCTCCGTTCATCCCTCTTTCCTTTCCCCGCTGTGTCCACAAGTCTCTTCTCTATGTCTGTGCCTCCATTCCTGTCCTACAGATAGGTCCTCTGTACCACTTTTCTAGATTTCACATATGTGCGTTAATACACAATATTTGTCTTTCTTTCTCTGACTTATTTCGCGCTGTATAACATGGGTGCCTTTTATTAGGCTAGAATAGAAAGTGAAAGTCGCTCAATCACATCCAACTCTTTGTGACCCCATGGACTATACAGTCCATAGACTTCTCCAGGCCAGAATACTGGAGTGAGTAGCTGTTCCTGTCTTCAGGGGATCTTCCCAACCCAGGGATCGAACCCAAGTCTCCCACATTGCAGGTGGATTCTTTACCAGCTGAGCCATGAGGGAAGCCCCAGTTAAAATACAGACACCTTTCTAATCCTGGTTCCTGAAGATATTTCTTTTTCTTTCTTTGTTTTAGTAGAAGTTAATGTTGAATTATGTCAAATTTTTTTTCATCCATTGAGATACTACATTAAATTTTTTTTTCTGTTGATATGGTAACTTTTTAAAAGTTGGTTTTGAATGCCAAATAAAGCTTGCATTCCTAGGATGAACACCATGATCATTCTGTATTTTTATAGACATATTACAGGTTTTAATTTGTAAAGTATTATTATTATTTTTTAATCTATGTTCATTAAGATTTCCAGATGTATTTTTCCTGTGATATTTTAGTGGGACTTTGGTCCAAGGTTATTATATCTTTGAAGCAATCACTAAATTGTAAAATCTTAGAAAATCACAAATCTTTATTTTTTATTACTCATCTTTAAAAATAGATATTTGTAGTTTTCTCATCAGGATCCAATATGAACTATTTTAGTTGTAAATTGATTGTATGTCAATGAAGGTGTTCCCAGTGAGAGTGTACAAAGCAAGAATGCTTGTGAAGACAGAGCACTTAACAAACTTTGCATTATGGAAAATTATGGTAATACATATGAGATTTGCTAGTAGATTAGTACACAAAATTAAGTAGAACTTTGTAGCCAAATGAAATCTTGCACCATTATAAGTATGGTTCATAAGAATAGGTCTCTTTGGGTAATAAAATGAAATAGAATTTTTATATGGTTGAATGCTTCCCTTAATAAAACCTTAATGCTTCTGAAATCAAAGATAAATATTTGCAGATATCTTTTAGGATCCACTTTAGATTTTCATTTTTATTTTTGCTTACTTCCAAAACTCTGGCTTTGACATAAATAAAACGGAGATAATTTTATTCCCTGGCTTGCATGATACCTGCAGTGACCTGAAGTTCATGGGACAGAAGATGTCCATGCGGAGCAGGTGGGCTTCTAACCAGCAGTGCTCTGACTCTTCCCGCAGGTGCACCGAGCGATCAGAGCAGCGGCACCTCCTCCCCGCTCTGCGACAGTGGCCTGCACCTCAACTACCATCCCAACAACACAGTAAGATGCAGGGCATGGCCCCGCTCCTGAGCCTAGACAGAGCCCAGGGTACACGGAGTTAGAATTTGCTCAGACTGTTCTGGGGCCTGGCTTCTCTGACAGACTTGAAATCCTTGGCTGCTTTATTTTTTCAGAATTATGCTAATCCAGGGAGGAGGTAAATAAGTAGGTCTGTTATTTTTTAATGTCATTTTTCTCCTCTCAGGTCTTCACTAAGCCCTTTGTAAGCTGTAGAGACTTAACTTCGAGAGGTCACATAGAACATCACAAATCATTTTATAACATGGCATCTTATATGTAATTTGACATAATTTGTTATCACTTTTCATTTGAAATTACTTCACGAAAAGTAGCTATATAATTTGTGATATATTAGGATTTCTTAGGCACCTTCACGCACACCAGGGAATTAATGCAAAATGATAAAGATGAAAATCTAGTCTACACATTGTGTAAAATATGAGGAATGTTAGACTAGATCTGTATTTAATAATTGATAAAATCAGCATATTGGTTTTATGCACATTTAATAAAGTGCTGTTTTTATTTTCCACCTGTACTTTGGAGTAAGCAGTTCTTTTTTTATAATAAATATTTTGAACTTCCTTGTAATTCACCCTTTGAAACATGCACACATTCTAATCCTTCCAGTTAAATGTAAGATGGTCAGTTAGCCCTGTGCTCACAAACGTGAAGAGAAGCAGAGCTCACTTATGAAGAATTTAATTTTCTGTTCCACGTATTAGGATGTATAAGACATGGAGCTTCCTCTGACCTGTATGATTCACTCTCCATTGGAAATTCTTGACTTCACTGTGGCATTTCACTTCAAAGTCCTCCTTCTGAGCATCTTCACGCCTCTGGCCTCAGTGCACTGAACCGCAGAGCGTCAGCCTGAGCCAAGTCCAGCAGGCTCCCAGTCATTTTCCTTTGCCTTTTATGTTCTGAAAGAGGAACCACTGGCACCACCAGGGTTGTCTCTGCAAGAGTAAACCAACCACATCTGGTACTTCATTGCCCTTCTCTCTCACTTCTGCCACCAGAGAAGTAACTGTCACAGGGTGGATAATATCTAAAATGTGGTCTTCAGGAGGCGGCAACGTCTGAGTGACTCAAACAATGAGTGCCTGTGTATGAAGTGAATACAGGCGTCGGTCCGCACGCCGGTCAGCTCCATCTCCCCGCCGCAGCCCAGCCTCCACCTCCTGCGTGCTCTCATCCATCCCTGCGGTTAACATGCTCGTGACGCCTCTGCTGGTCCTTTCACGGGTGGCGCCTTGACCCCCACATTTGTGAGTCGACCGTCTCCCCTCTGAAAGGAGTCTTTGTCTGGAATCAGGGCGCAGCGCCCCGTCCCCGCTGTGGCTGCAGCCAAGGACGCAGAGACGGGCACGGAGCAGCCCTCCAGCCTTGGCAGGCAGGCGATCCGGTGTCCACCCGGCCCGTGAGGAGCCCACATCCTGCCAGGTTCCCTCCTCATCCCCTTTCTCCGGAGACCTCTCCCTTCTGTCCCTCACATCAGAGCCTCCATCGCGGCTCTCTCCTGAGAGGGGGAAGAGCTGTCTTCTGCAGAGCTGAACACACTGGGTGACATGTTATTCTAGTCCCCGCCCCACGCGGACGCCTCTGCAATGAGGAGATGGCAGGAGGAAGGCCGGTGGGTGGGAGCCCTTCAGGCTGCTTTACTCTCTCCCCGTTACATATGCAGCAGTGTCTGGACTTGAGTTCGCCACTGGTGCCTCAGTGTGCTGCCTGAGTCAATGCCTTCCTTACAAAGATCTGACCGCAGTAGGGAAACCACTCAGCAATTCCACAGCACAACTGTTCCAAATAAATCCAACTGTCACATCTTTAAAAGCTCCATCATTATAAACTTTTCTTTCTGAGTTATGTCTTTCCACTTCCAGAGCATGCTTGATTTCCATTTTTAGCGTTGGACTGAACATTGTTTGACTTTGCTAAGGATCTTTAGGGCTTCACAGGTGGTGCTAATAGTAACAAAGCTGTCTGCCAAGCAGGAGAGGTAAGAGATGAGGGCTTGATTCCTGGGTGGGGAAGATTCCCTGGAGGAGGGCACAGCAATCCACTCCAATAGTCTTGCCTGGAGAATCCTATGGACAGAGAAGCCTGGTGGGCTACAGTCCATAGGGCTGCAAAGAGTCGGATACGACTGAAATGACTTATCACACACATGCATGCAAGGATCTTTAAAAGAGTTAATAGCACTTGCAATGTTTTAGACAATAAGAATCAAGACACATATAAATTAAAGTACAATAAAAGTAAAGACAATAATTGCATTGCGTCTCAATCAAATGGATATTTACTGAGAGCCTACCATGTGGGAATCTGTCTAGGTGCCATGGGAAACAGTTAATTATGGTTCCTGACCCAAAAAAGTTTAAACCCCAAATCTATAGGCAAATGCGTGAAATCAACTGTAACATTAGCAGAAAAAGAACAGTGGACATTAGCATCCTAATATCAGAGAAAGGTCTGCTAGAGACTTTGAACATCTGACTTAATTTAAATCAACCAGAATTGGACAGCTTCATACCAAACTTGAGGCCGCTCAGAAATTAGTGGTCATGCAGACTTGGTGGCCAGTTTGGGGGGTGGAGGATGGTCTACTAAAAGACTCATAAGATTAGGGGCCTGTTTCCTTCTGACTTGTCACTGATAATGAGGTACCTGGGAACCTGAACAGCAGGGTGCCTTGTGGCACGTGTTCCTGGAACGTGCATTGTGGAGTCAGATCCCTGGGAGAAGCATCAGTCATTGCTGTCTAGTCCTCACTTCTGTCCCAGCCCAGGGATGTTGTGTTCAGTTCCTGCTCCATATTTATTTTTTGAAGCAGATTTTGAGTAAGCAGATGCTGTTTGAGTTTCCTGAAACATTGCTTATGTATTTAAGTCGACATTTGAAACATATGAGAAAATAACACCGGATGATATGTTAACATCACTCCACTGCCTTACATAACAGTATAGCCTAGTCCTCCCAAGCACTTGAGGTCACTAATTTTAGGACACACAAAATTCTCCCAGTTTGCTCATCAAGGTGAAGAGAGAGTTTGCTTTGTGCTTATCAGGAGGCTTAAACTCAGGCGACTAGCTCACCAGATTCTGAGAAACATTCTCATTATTCACCTTTAATCAGTGCTTTCTATGCCAAGTCCTTAACAAAATTTGGATCTGAATTTTGCCCTATATGGGCTTCCCTGGTGGCTCAGATGGTAAAGAACCCGCCTGTCAATGTAGGAGATGGGGGTTCAGACCCTGAGTTAGGATGATCCGGTGGAGAAGAGAATGGCAACACACTCCAGTGTTCTTGCCTGGAAAATCGTATGGATAGAGGAGCCTGGTGGACATGGGGTCACAAAGAGTCAGACATGACTGAGTAACTGACACAGCATGCTTTTGCTCTGTATGCATTTCTGCTTTGACTTGATCATTGTTCTTGAGATCTTGAATGGGAATATTCCTTGAAATGTGTTACATTTTGTAAAAAGAGTTCATTTTTAATTACTTTTAATTTGAGGCTAATAACTTTACAATATTGTGGTGGTTTTTGCCATACATTGACATGAACCAGCCACAGGTGTACATGTGTCTGCAATCCCGAAGTCCCCTCCCACCGTCCTCCCCATGCCCGCTCTCTGGGTTGTCCCAGTGCACTGGCTTTGAGTGTCCTGTTTCATGCATCAAACTTGGACTGGTCATCTCTTTCATATATGATAATATACATGTTTTAGTGCTATTCTCTCAAATCATCCCACCCTCACCTTCTCTCACAGAGTCCAAAAGTATGTTCTCTATACCTGTGTCTCTTTTGCTATCTCACATATAAGGTTGTCATTACCATCTTTCTCAATTCCATGTATATGCATTAATATTCTGTATTGGTGTTTTCTTTCTGACTTCACTCTGTATAATAGGCTCCAGTTTCACCCACCACATTAGTACTGATTCAAATGTGTTCTTTTTAATAGCTGAGTAATATTTCATTGCATATATGTACCAGAGCTTTCTTATCCATTTGTCTGTGGATGGACATCTAGGTTGCTTCCATGTCCTAGCTATTATAAACAGTGCTTCGATAAACACTGAGGTACATGTGTCTCTTTCAGTTCTGGTTTGCTCAGTGTGTATGGCCAGCAATGGGATTGCTGGGTCATATGGCAGTTCTATTTCCAGTTTTTTTAAGGAATCTCCACACTGTTTTCCTTAGTGACTGTACTAGTTTGCATTCCCACCAACAGTATAAGAGGGTTCCCTTTTCTCTACACCCTCTCCAGCATTTATTGTTTGTAGACTTTTTGATAGCAGCCATTCTGACCAGTGTGAGATGGTACCTCACTGTAGTTTGTGTTTCTCTGATAATGAGTGGTATTGAGCATCTTTTCATGTGTTTGTTAGCCATCTGTATGTCTTCTTTGGAGAAATGTCTGTTTAGTTCTTTGGTCCATTTTTGATTGGGTCGTTTATTTTTCTGGTATTGAGCTGCAAAAGTTGCTTATATATTTTTGAGATTAATTCTTTGTCAATTGCTTTGTTTGCTATTATTTTCTCCTGTTTTGAAGGGTGTCTTTTCACCTTGATTATAGTTTCCTTCATTATGCAAAAGTTTTTAAGTTTAATTAGATCCCATTTGTTTATTTTTACTTTTATTTCCATTATTCTGGGGGGTGGGTCATAGAGGATCTTGCTGTGACTTATGTCAGAAAGTGTTTTGCCTATGTTTTCCTCTAGGAGTTTTATAGTTTCTGGTCTTAGCTTTAGATCTTTAATCTATTTTGAGTTATTTTTGTGTGCGATATTAGAAAGTGTTCTAGTTTCATTCTTTTACAGGTGGCTGACCAGTTTTCCCAGCACTATTTGTTAAAGAGATTGTCTTTTCTCCATTGTATACTTTTGCCTCCTTTGTCAAAGATAAGGTGTCCATAGGTGTGTGGATTTACCTCTGGGCTTTCTATTTTGTTCCATTGATCTATATTTCTGTCTTTGTGCCAGTACCATACTGTCTTGATGACTGGAGCTTTGTAGTATATTCTGAAGTCAGGCAAGAGTTTATTTTAAAGTAAATACTGTTAATGCTACTTTTCCCATTTGTGCTATTAATATTATAGGAAACAACATTCTTGACACTGAAGAATAAATGTTTTGAAAATTAGTTTTGGGCCTTAAAACCATAAAAATATTTGTGTTGTTAGATCATTTGTATGCAATTTAAAATAATTCTGGCAGTTTTTACAGAAAAAGACTAGAAAGTAACTTTATATTCTACTGTCATAATTTAAGCAATAAGTGTAAATAATTTTCAAAAGACACCAGATATTTCACTGTAAATAACAGATCTTTAAAATGAAATGCACTAACCTTGATTATTTTAATAGCTGAAGTGGGATTTATAACATATTTTTTATGAGAAAGAAATGTACAAGGAAGTAACATTTTTCAAATTTTATACTTAAGGACTCCAGGTTGAGGTGCTATATCATGAAGGATCAAAATTCATGTGTATTTTCATACCTGCCAGCCCATGAAGTCTATAAAACGTAGTTGGCAAAGTTTATCATCCTCTCCTGTGATGATTTCATTCTCTATATTCCATTTCTTATGTTTTTTTTAATGCTATTTTTCTTTTTCTGTGCATTTGTTCAAGGAACAATGGAGTAAGAGGAGTTCTTTGTGCTTTTCATGAACAATGAGGGTCTTTCTGTATATAATTTGCCTGAAATAACTTTGCAGAATTGTGAAATAATCAAGACAAAAATCTGAGTCATTTTCTCCATCATTTCAGCTCAAATTATGAATGTTATATGTTGGGCTCTGGGCCACATGTTGGCCATGGAGTCAGAGAGATATAGGTCCGAGTGGATCCTGACATTGCTGCTGACCAGCTGGGGGCCTCTGGTCAATGCCTGACTGCACATCCTCCCAGGTGGGGCCTCAAGCAAAAGCCCACAAGTGGGTTTCTGCTGCTCGCTTCTCTGGGCTGCTTGGTCGGGTCCAGCCTGACCAAGGAAACCACGTCTGTTTTCCCTAGGATGTCACATAGGATGGTGGTTTTGAGTACCCCTGTGCAGAAAAGACTTAGGAGGAGTTGTGGGTTTCCTTGGGCTTCCCTAGTGGCTGGTCAATGCCTGACTGCACATCCTCCCAGGTGGGGCCTCAAGCAAAAGCCCACAAGTGGGTTTCTGCTGCTCGCTTCTCTGGGCTGCTTGGTCGGGTCCAGCCTGACCAAGGAAACCACGTCTGTTTTCCCTAGGATGTCACATAGGATGGTGGTTTTGAGTACCCCTGTGCAGAAAAGACTTAGGAGGAGTTGTGGGTTTCCTTGGGCTTCCCTAGTGGCTCAGACGGTAAAGCGTCTGTCTACAATGCAGGAGACACGAGTTCAGTCCCTGGGTTGGGAGGATCCCCTGGAGAAGGAAATGGCAGCCCACTCCAGTATTCTTGCCTGGAAAATCCCAAGGACCATGGAGTCTGGTAGGTTACCGTCCATGGGGTCACAAAGAGTTGGCACGACTGAGCGACTTCACTTTCACTTTGGTGGCAGCCATGACTTTGGAGACAGATGCGTGCGTGCACAGACTTGGTGAGTGACTCTCTCAGGACTCATCAGTTATGGACGCATGACTCTGAACCCAGGTGGGTTCATTCTAATGGGGGTCTCAGCCCTCACCCCCTGGTGCACAGCTATTGCCTCACCTGGACCATGTGCTGACTGTCTGTGACATCTGACATGAGGAGAAAGGGGATGGTTGATGTGAACCCTGCATCTCTGCAGTCAGTAACCACAGAAGTCCTGAACATGACCATCCTGCACGAAGGCTGAGTGCCTGAGAGACTGGACACCAAGGGGACCTCTAGACCGTCTAAGCCAGACCTCCCTTCCAGGTGCTCCAAACTGCTCCAAGGATTTCATGGACTTCACTGGCCCAACTGTTGACAATTAACATAGTAATACCAGAGAGCACTCAACCTTTAGTGAAAATAATGCAAGATTTAAGAAATTAATACCAGAAGAAAAGGTTAATAATATCTAGACTCATAGAGGTTCAATATTGAACTCCTATCACTCAAGAATGAGAGAATTCTTACCTGGGAAATCCCATGGACAGAAGAGCATGGTGGGCTACAGTCCATGGGGACACAAAGAATCGGACATGACTGAACACCCATCTATACACAAGGAATCTCTAGAGTAGAGAGAAATCAGCTCTCTGATCAAACTGAGCCTTGGCTGGTAGAACCCAGGACAACCTATGCACCAGATTCATTCCCTGTGCTAGTGCCAAGGAGAAATCCAACAGTGAAAGAAAATGAAAGAAACACTGATCGACACCCACTGAAAAGCTCAAATTTTATTCAAATGTATGTCTTCTCTGTACAAAAGGAAAAAAACACAGACTTTTAATGGAATTTAAAATACATGGAATTTCAAACCAGTAGTGGTTATCTTAACATAACTTTAAAACGATACAAGAAAATATGAACATCTTCTAAACATAAAGTTAAATAAATTGACAATGATTTCCTTGAGTACTGTTTGAGAGTTTAGAGGAATATTCATTCTATTCAAAAATATTTTTAACCAACCAATGAATCACAAGCCCTTGTAATGTTTTGTGTGTCACAGATAGAAAATACTTGCTAATTGAACTTATTTTTTTTGTTACCTACTATTTCATCACAGTTACAGTTTTGACCCATCTTTGCATTCTTGAATGGATTCAGTTGTCCCAATTTTATTTTTACTTCCAGCTCCTGACCCATTATTTTCATATGTTTTTCACTATGATTTTTCATCTCAGCAATTCCCTCCTCACTTTCTTATAGGATTCCATTAATGGAGACATTAGCAGATGTAATTTCATTGCCAGTCAATATGGATATCCCATGGTATTCTGTCCCTATCTTTGGATTGCTTAGGGGGAAATAGCCCTGTGGTGAAGGGGTTTGTGGCCGGAGCTGAAAGTCTGTTTTCCCCGGACACTGAAAGTGTGTTTTCCTTTCAGGACACGCTGTCCTGCTCGTCGTGGCCCGCGTCCCCCGGGCTGCGGTGGGAGAAGCGGTGGTGCGACCTGAGGCTCATCCCGCTGCTGCACTCACGGTTCTCCCAGTACCTGCCTGGGACCGACCTGAGCCGGTGAGTTCCACCGGCACCAACAGCGAGGCCTGGAGTCTGGTTGGTGACGGGACTGTGATTCCTTGTTCAGTGTGCTTCCAAAAATGGGAAGAGGGCCAGGTAGCAAACACACCACAGTGCACGTGGTGGGCATGGGCTTGGCTCGCTTCTCAGCCCTGCTGACCGAGCCCTGGGACCCTCAGACACCAGCTCCACCCCTGTGGCCGTGCCCTCCGTGGGGCCCCCACTCCGTGGGTGGGCCAGCCTTGCTGCCACGAAGAAGGGTGGATGGCTGGGGCCATGGGCACTGTGCTGTTGCTGCAGGTGGTGGTAAACACAGCTCTCCGTGAAACCTGCTCACAGAGGCAGGGTGGAGGGGAAGCTGAGGGCAGTCAGCCCCCACCCACCACCTCACCCCATCTTGAGAAGGACAGGTGGAGGGGGGCCTGGGGTCCCTGTGAGCCAGAGCAGCCAGTGTGGGAAGAGGGTAGAGAGGCCAGCAGCCCGTCATCGGGTCACCTCGCTCAGCCCAGCAGCTGCAGACTTAGGTTAGAGTTGCTGCCGTCCTCCACTTTAGTCTTCCTATCGATGTAAGGTGTGGGTACACTGTGTCACATGACCTGAATTTGTGTGTCCTAATGATGTTGAGCATCTTTCCACGTGCGTATTTATCACAGGAAATCCTCTTTGGTGAAATATCTCTTTGTTGCTTGATGATTTAGTAATTGGGTTTACTTATGTATTTTTACCATTTTATTTTTTACTGTTGAGATTTGAGAGTTTTGTATATATTCAAGAAAAAAATCCTTTGTATCAACACGCTATTTTTTCTATTCTTTTTTTCTACTTATTTTTAGTTTTGAAAGTAATTAAATATTTAAAAATTTAATATTCCCTCTATTAAATGACTATATATATACCTTTTATTTGGTTTTAGTTATTGTCTCAACATTACGCCATATATCTTAGTCCTTCCAGGCTGCTATGACAAAATATGGCAGATAATAACAGCAGTTGTTGTTCTAGTCACTTAGTCATGTCAGACTCTTTTGCGACCTCATGGATTGTCGCCCCACCAGGCTTCTCTGTCCCTGAGATTCTCCAGGCAAGAGTACTGGAGTGGTTTGCCATTACCTCCTCCAGGGGATCTTCCCAAGCCGTGGATCTAACCTGTGTCTCCTGCCTTGGCAGGTGGGTACTTTACCACTGTGCCACCTGGGAAGCCCCAATACTCGCAGCAAACAACAGAAATGGTTTCTTACAGCTCTGGGTGCTGGAGGCCTTGGTTTAAGGCATCCGGGTCATGGCTGAGTCCTCATGTTCTCTGATGAAGACCACTCCTAGTTCATGCCTGCTGTCTTCTCCTCTGTCCTCCCTTGGGGTGGGGCCAGGGGTCACTCCAGAGACTCTTTTATGAACCACTGATCTTGTCCATGATGCCTTGATCCTCGTGGCTTCAGCATCTCCTCTTGGCATCATCATGTTGGTCACTAAGATTTCAAATGTGACTAGGAGGTGTGGCACCAATACTCAGACCACCATGCATGATTTCTTAGTGTTTAATGCAGCTTAATTTGGAGAAGGAAATGGCAGCCCACTCCAGTATTCTTGCCTAGAGAACCTCATCGACAGAGGAGCCTGGTGGGCTATAGTCCATGGGGTCGCAAGAGTCAAACACAACTTAGCGATTAAACCACCACCAGTACAACTTATTAATTTTACCTCTTTCAGGAAATTCTAGAAACTTAAAACACCTTAACTAATTCCTTTCTTTCTTTCTTATCTTTGTGCATATTTCTGAAGATATTTGAATTATATTGTTGTTGTTGTTGTTCAGTGGCTGAGTTGTGTCCAACTCTTTGTGACTCATGAACTGTAGCACGCCAGGCTTCCCTATCCTTCACCATCTCCCAGAGAATGCTCAAACTCATGTCCATTGAGTCACCAATGCCTATCAACCATTTCATCCTCTGTCACCTCCTTCTCCTCCTGCCCTCAGTCTTTCTCAGCATCAGGGTCTTTGCCAGTAAGTCGGCCCTTTGCATCAGATGGCCAAAGTATTAGAGATTCACCTTCAGCATCAGTCCTTCCAATGAATATTCAAGGTTGAATTATATATGTATCTTAAATTCCTCAAGATTTTTTTTTCAGATAACTGTTATTCAAATATGCCCTACTTTTAATCTTTCTATTTCTGTTTATTTGTTTCTTTTGAATCTATTTGTCTTCTGCTTTAAGAAGTTTTAAAATATTTCTATTAATGGTATTTTTAGTGTGTATATTTGTTCTTTTTGTTTTTACTTTAAAAATCTTTTGTAGTTAAATGATCTTGAAATGTTTAGCTAAAGAAATTTATGATACAAAGGAAATTGTATGAATCTAGATGACTTCTTCCATTTTAATTTTTATGACACCTCAACACATCAACAGCTTTTAGCAGTTGAATTAATTACACTCAGTGACTATGACAGTAATAAGCAGTTATAAACACAACACTCTTCTGAGTGGATTGCACAACAATTCAGATTCAAGAGCTAATTTACTGTTCACTTATTCACTCAATAAATATCGATGTAATGTCTATATGCAAGATATTGCGTTTGCTTCTTTCCCTGAAGGAGCTCATGGGCCAGAGGCAGTTGAGATAGTGAGGAAAATAAAAGAGAAAAGATAAATTAGTGGCCCATGATTACAAATATACAAAATTGTTGAACTTGGATCAAAACCCAGGATGTTATATGCTGGTTGGCTTTTCTAAGGCCCATAATTTAAACTTTGGTGATATAATACCTCTCATATTTAATTACAACAAAGTTGTGTTACTGTCATATCTATTGTATAAATATGAATTAAAACATGATAACATTTTATCAATAATAAGACAGTTTATTTCAGTGTATAATAATGACTTGGAAATACGTGTTTCAGTTCAATTCTGAAGTATCATAATACTGCAGAACATTTCAGTGTCAGGAGATTAGAATGGGAAGGTTATTAAGGAGAAGAAAGTGTGTCATTGTATTAATTATAGAATAGAAATCCTGAATAGACTGAGAAACAGATTAATTTCCATACAGCCCCCATTCCTCTAAGCCCATCATGCCTTCATGCTGCTGCTGTTTGTTTTGGAGGAATCACCTCCTGTCTAAAGTGTGTGCTTTGTCTACTATCCCCCGTATAAGCCATCCATCCAGGTGGACCCCAGACCCTGCTCCCTCATTTTCCTTTACAGGAAGCTCTCATTGGTCCACAGCCTTTGAAATATCCTTGAGCTAAAGTTTACTTTCTCTCCCACTCACACATGTACATTTCAGTCCGACATCAGCTTGTATTTGCTGTATTTGCTTGTATTTGCTTATATTTTCCTTTACAGGAAGCTCTCATTGGTCCACAGCCTTTGCAATATCCTTGAGCTACAGCTTACTTTCTCTCCCACTCACACATGTGCATTTCAGTCCCACATCAGCTTGTATTTGCCGGTCATCCTGCTTTGTCTGACACAATCAACCCAGTGCACACAAATCTGACTATGGGGTTCTCCATGGAGGTTCAGCCGCAGTTCCCATAGACTTGAAGTTCCTTCCGTGATGTTCACCCTCCTGCCCTGTCCAATTCTGTCTGCTTTCCCACAGTCCCACTAACCCCCTGCTGGACAAGGCTGTCCAGCCACTCCAGACTGGTGCAGCTTAGGTGCTGCAACTCTCCCTCCTGCTTGCAATGCCCCTCCACCACCGCCTTCTCCTCCTTACTCATCACAAAGTAAACTTCTCGTGCATGTGCCTGCATGTAGCACGCGATGAACAATGAACATAAACATGAATTACTGTGTAAATAAGAATTGTATATATTGATGTATATGCATATTGACAATTATTTATGAATTTTTCATGAAAGGGAAGAATAAATTTATAGTTTAAATGGAAAAAACTACTTTGAAATTTAGCAACATTTGAGAATAACTTTCATTGCCAGAGTAGTGATCAAGAATCATTAGAGAAAACAATATTGAGTGGAAAGTGGAAAATAGTTCAGATTATCTAACTGTAATCTTGTCACTGTGAGATTTTTTTGAGCAAGTGTGTGTGTGTTTGTATCTGCGTGTGTGTGTACAAAGAATTGTAATTTAAGAATCCTCACGACTACTACAAATGTTGTTAAATTTTCATATTTCCCAATACCTCAATGCTAACTTAGCAGGTGCATGTGTATGCTAAGTCACTTCAGTCGTGTCTGACTCTTTGTGACCCCATGGACGGTAGCCTGCCAGGCTCCTCTGTCCATGGGATTCTCCAGGCAAGAATACTGGAGTGGGTTGCCTTGCCCTCCTCCAGGGGATCTTCTAAACCCAAGGACTGAATCCACATCTCTTATGTCTCCTGCATTGGGAGGCAGGTTCTTTACCACTAGCACCACCTGGGAAGCCCTACTTAGTGGATAGTGTAGTTTACTGATTTCAGAGAGTATATGATCAAACAAGCTGAAAAAAAGAAATTTTGTTTTTCTTTCTTTTTTTTTTTACAATTACTGATTATCTTGACTCAAAGAATTCCATTTTCTAGAAGCACAAATATCACCCCAGCCTTGGGGCTTTGGCTAAGTGGTGGGTGACACGTGCTCACCAAACTCTCTTAAATATCGCATCAGGGTCACACGTTGGCAGTTCTTTTCTCAGTGCTTCATTGATCAATGCGGGGATTTGGGTCCCACCAATTACTCCATAAATATTTGTTGAATCTGTAAAGTATGTTTCCCTCATTCTCTGGTAGGGGAAATTGGGGCACAACTAAGTGGACTAATGTGCCAGTATTCTTATTTATTCAATAGCAGAAGTAGAAACAGTGGCCAGGCTAATATCTTGATGACCTATTTATTTTGTAAGCGGTTGTATGTAATCAAAGAAACTGTTGAAATATTTCACTTATATTCATGAAAGGACTTCCAACAAATAACCTGAAAAGTGGAAACAGAATGTAAATTTGGTATCAATTAGTGTATAAGCCTGGGTTTATCAAGGCTAGTCCTTGCAAATGACTGTGGAGACTGTGTGCCATGTGCGACTGCGTGGGTTGTGGGTTTCCTCTATGTGCATCAACTCTAATCAGCTAAAAATACCCAGCTGCCATGATTCATTTACAGCAGAGAGGACAAATATGTTCAAGACATGCTTTAATTTACAGTACATGAAGCAATGGTTATGATAATCAGAAAGCAGAAAGAAACCTTGTTGCTAACTCAAATTAGTTCTCATTTTCCATGGATAGTTGAGCTTCTGTCTGCATATCTTAAATGTCTTACTCACTAGTGAGTATCAAAATTAAAGTTGAGAAAGTCATGGGAAGTTACAGTATTCTTTTTGCACTGTGCATGTTTTTTTCTTGTCACAAATTCAAAAGAACATTATTTCAAAGAGACAGACAATAGTTGCCCCCTCTCAGACTTTTCATGTGTTTTTCAGAGCAAATAAAAAAGAATATTTTAACACTTTCCCATAATCAGTTGAAGGTGCTTGGTCAAGTTTATCAGAACAATGTCTCTAAAAATATTAATAATGTGGATCCAAAGGGCCTTCAGTGTGAAAGTCTCTGGAGTGTGTCCGGTTCTGAGGTCTGGACCAGTATCATGGGATAGGAGAGACACCACCCTCATGATGAAGCCGGGGCAGATAATTCGCTGGCTGGAGTGTCTTTATTTTTGAAATTGAAATATGTGTAATATCCACAAACACCTACTTAACAAAATTCAGAAGAGACAAAAAAGCAATTTAATTGGAAAAACATATAAATGTATGCTATTTACATAGCCTTTGGAATGCTGAACTACATTTGTCTATTGCTTCAAAACTGGCTGGGATTTAAAGATAGTTTGTGCATTTTCTGAAGTGTATTGTGTTGTACCACAGAGTAATTTTCGAGCATGAAGCATTTGGCTACTTTCCATTCATTTTGGGATTTTTATCTATTCCTCTCCATTAAGCTTATATTGAAACATGCAAGAACTTGAAACAGAAAAATAAAAGTAAGTAATTAAAGCTGCAGAAAGCTGCTTTAAACTCAACAGCACTTTTGTAAACAACTTAGGATGGCATTATTTAATTTTCTCTAACAACAACAAAAACTCAAGAAAAGACAATAGAGATATTCAGGCTGGCCAGAGCACTTTTAAGGAGAGCGTGGTTGTTATTGAAATGCAAACATCCACATAAATTTACAGCGTGAATATTTAGACGTGAAGAGCTGTGGACCCTTGTCCAAAAGGATCCCTGAGAAGACAAGCAGCTGGATGAACAACTGAGAAAGTGCTTCAGCTCATGACAGCAGGAGAGTTTTAAATGATGCTCGGTATCTGGGTGCAGGGAGTTCATGTGATCTTTCCATCAGAAATGCACTGGAAAATGTCAAGAGGAGATGGTAGCCAAAATAATGAATACACATCTATGCATAACTTTCTGATATGCAGGGAACAGGGAGAATCCCTCTCAAATGTCTTTGACACGCTTCCATTTACATAATATATTGTACATCTCCAACTTTCTCCAAACTTATCTGTGTCCAAGATGCTTTGAGTAATTCAAAATTGTGTGTCATCTGGGTTCATATTTGTATGCATGTATGCTAAATTGCTTAATCGTGTCCAACTCTTGGCAACACTATGGACTGTAGCCCACCAGGCTCCTCTGTCCATGGGATTCTCCAGGCATGAGTACTGAAGTGGGTTGCAGGCCCTCCTCCAGGGGATCTTCCCAACCCAGGGATAGAACCCACGTCTGTTATGGCTCCTGCCTTGGCAGGTAGGTTCTTTACCACTAGTGCCAGCTGGGAAGCTGGTTTCATCTTTAGTGTTCCATGTAATAACAGATTTTTTAAGGTATAAGGAAAGAGGAATTTGAAGCTGCATTTATGTGGTCTGCAAGTAGAGCTTTTGAGCAGACAGCTACCTCAAGTTGCACACAGACACTCGAGATGATGTCTTGGTCTGATTTGCTCTGACGTCTCCGCAGGCAGAACGCCTTCCAAGTCACCGCCGTGGACGGGGTCTGCAGTGGGGTCATCCAGTGCCTATCCGCGGAGGACTGCGGGGAGTGGCTGCAAGCAATAGCCACCAACATTTCCAGCCTCACAAAGCACAACGTAAGTAGTGGTTCCAGGAATGCTGGGAAAGCTCCTCCGCCTGCCTCAGTGAACCTCTTCAGTATACAGGTTAACTCCATCAGCTGTATGGTGTTCTGCTAGGAATGGACCACTGCACACCCACCATAGGAGCTATTATTCAAGTGGATCATACTTGCTCAAAGAAAGCCACTCTATCTTATCTTGAGTGTTTTAGTCCAGTGTATCAGTACAACAGTATTTACACCTAAGTTTCCATTCACAAACATTGTAACATCTACATTAGTTAAATAACTGAAAATAGATACTTAACATGTAAGCACTAAATATCTATATCTGTATATATATATACATAATCCACCTATATTTTTATATATGTATATATGCATCTATCTACCTTACATTTCATATCTCTATATAATCTGTCTATATATATCATACATCCATCAGCATCTATAATCCATGTATATATATGCATTTGTCTACCTATATATCTATACATCTATATGTTTACTAGTTTGTCCACTTGCAAAGCAGCCTACAATATTATTTGAGCCCCTAGATCTTTTCAGAATAACTCACTTGTAATAAATCACAAGAAAAATTGTGCAATAACTGCTGAGCTAAAGCACCTGGACAGGGACTGTCTTTGGGTGGCAAGGGAGGGTATGTGTTTCTCACAGCCTCAGTGGGCATTGCTGGAAGCCTGTGAATATCACATACAGGGGAGGGAGAAGGACAGGACAGGTGTGAAGGAGGAGGGAGGGACCATGAAAGGGACCATGAAAGGGACCATGAAAGGACCCACGGAAGCGTAACTTCAAACACACTCTCCTGTGACCAGGCAAAGGGGATTCAAGCCGATTGCCTTTGCAGTGATATTTTTGCCAGGAGAGAAGCTGAGCTGTGGTGTCAGGGGACTCGATGTGGAGCCCAGGTCTCCCTGCACCAGCTCTGAGCTGGACTTCAAGCTCCTCTTCTTGAATGAATGCTGTTAGCCTCAGTCTCTGCAAGGGCTAAATGAAGAAGTGCTTTGGCCATTCTGGGCCTGAAATGATGCTGAAACAGTTGCACTTCTCCTTTCTGCAGCGGCACTCTAAATTTCGTGATTTAATCCAAAACTGCTGATAAATGGCCCTATAGATTCACTCATTGTGTGTGATGTTGCACATCTCTGTTTTGTCCGGTTGTCATTTGAGATTCTTCATTTTCTGAAGAATGGCTGTGTGGATACCAGAATGTGAATCACACAGGACAAACTGAGCTAAAATAAATGTCTAGTGGTGACTAGACCATTAAGCAGCTCTGATTTCTGGCAACCGAAGACCTACCCCTCAGTCCCTCATCTTTAAAAGAGACAGAGAGAAGCAAATAAAAGGCAGAGCTCTCTCTCAGCCAGAATTTGATGAATCTAACCTTCCAATCACTTTTTACTGCTCCAGCACTGAAGTAGATCCCGATTGATAAGCAGAGAGAATTTCATGCGACATTTCTACTAAGGTTACCTGTTAACACAAAGGAATCTCTTCTGGTCTAAATTCTTCCACATATGTCCTATGCAGATGTTCCCTTTATCAGAATGGAATGTGGTACTTGAAATATATCTTATGTGTGTGTTTGCATATAGATAAATACAAATATTTATGCAATATGCTTCTATTCTTAAGGGTTCACTGAAAATCTGTGATATTAAATAAGGATGTATGGTTGCATATGTGAGATTTTCAAAATACATAATCATATTTCATTATGAGAAAAAGGATAGACTCTCTTCCCCAAATGCTTTTATCAATGAGAATGTTCTCAATAACAAGTTAGAGAGACCTCAAAGGAGTAAATAGTGGGGTTTTTCCCCAAATGAAGAGAGTCATGGATGGCAGCATTTCTTGGAAGCTGCCATCCACCCAGAACCCATTCTCTGTCCACACACATTATTGCTACTATTACCCACTACTCTTAGAGTGCTGGCTTTTACCTTGAGTTTGCTGCCTCATGATCACAGAAGGGTTGCAACAGTTCCAAACATCACTTCAGTGTTCAGAATAGGAAAGAAAGGGAAGAAGGATATGTAGTACCAGCTACATCTCTCTTTTTTTATCAAGATAAGATAAAATTTTCCAGAATCTCTTTATTAGACTAATAATGCTCAATTCTCTTCCTCCTGACTCAGCCTCATGACAATTCTAGGAATGGGTGGTTACTGTTTATGGTGGGATGACCAAGAAGAGAAGACTGTAAATGGCTTTTGAGTCAGATAGCTGATGGTATCTACTACATTGTTTAATAGTTAAAACATATTAATTCTAAAAAAATGAGTGAACAACCAGCAGCCCTGTGATCTTTGTGGAATGATCACAGTTTTTCAGGATACACACATATACACATACATACATGCACATACACACACACACACACACACACACACACACACACATCTCATGAGTCATTTGAGTTCCTGCAGGCTGTATTTCAGCCATCTTCCTATATTTTATTCATTTACCTGCAGGAACCAAAAGAAAAGGTCATTTGGGAGTCATGTTTAATCCATAGAGTTCTGCTATTTTAGATGGCAAACACTTGCAAGCTGAAAAGAGACTTTTTTTCCATAATACTGTTGGTTTTGAAGAACTGAAGGAAAAACTTCTATTGTGTCTGCCGCCTTAGAAAGACTCAACAAAGCTCGTAGGTGAATTGAAAGTCATAACAAAATAAAGCCTAACAGAAAGGAGATTTACCAGAAAGGCCTGAAGCTGTGATCAGAGGTTGCAGAGTGAGATTCTGACAGGCGTGGTGTCACCGAGGGAGACGTTTTCTTCCTTCTATAGCAGCTGGCGTTCCCGAGTCCTTGAATGCACTTTTGGGCAGTGTCTTGTTTTCACCATTGTTTCTCCTCACACATCAAATACGAACTTCAGTCATGCAGGCATCAACTTGATGTGGGCCATGGGGAGTGGGATCAGACAGGGCAGGGACAGCAAGTCAAGTCAGGATAAGAGCAAGGGGAAGTCTAGCAATATATCACGAGTGTATTTTCTTAATCATACTGTGCTTTTTACATAATTAGAGTTTATTCTGGCAAATTGTGTTGGGGGGATTTCAATAAAATAACCTACTTTATCTGGTAGAAAGCTACTCATCAGAAAAAGCTTTTAAACAATTTTTTTTAATTTAAAGATTCTTTTGATGTGAACCATTTGTTAAGTCTTCATTGAATTTGTTATTATATTACTTCTGTTTTATGTTCTGACTTTTTGGCCAAAAGGCATGTGGGATCTTAGCTCCCCAACCAAGGATTAAGCCCACAACCCCCGCATTAGAAGGCAAAGTCCAACCACTGAAAACACCAGGGAAGTTTCAGTAAATTTTTAGGTTGGAAAAAATTAGCTGGTAATTTCGTTGCACAATCCAAACCCTTTGCTTTGAGTTAACTGACAATTTTCTGACTTTTTGGCCAAAAGGCATGTGGGATCTTAGCTCCCCAACCAAGGATTAAGCCCACAACCCCCGCATTAGAAGGCAAAGTCCAACCACTGAAAACACCAGGGAAGTTTCAGTAAATTTTTAGGTTGGAAAAAATTAGCTGGTAATTTCGTTGCACAATCCAAACCCTTTGCTTTGATGTTAACTGACAATTGCAGTCATAAGCAAACGGGCAGTTTTCCTGGGAAATTTCCAAGGAGCTGCCCCCTAGCCAGCTGGACTCTGCCTGCCTGGCCTTAGTTCTTTCCCTTGGGGCCTCAGTCTTTCTCCGTCCTTCCAGCCCAAGCTCCCCAGTCTCCCATGTTCCAGGGGCCTCAAAGCTCCCAGGGAATGCCCAGGGCCTTGCCCCAACCCACCCACCCTTCTCCCGCCCTGCTAAGGCTGGCTTCAGGAGCTGACCCTCCTGGGCCCAGAGCTGTTGGAGACCCCACAGGAGAGTGGGGACACACGCTGTCCAGTGCATGTCAAGGGCAGAGGACGCCAGCCAGCAGAGAACCTGCTTGCTAGATGAACCACTGGACACCCAGTGAGCACTCGCACCTTGAAGACGGAGGTCATACCTGGTGAAGAGTGGACAGCGTGTTATGAGGAGCCTGAGCAGCTGACTCATGGACCGCTCACCAGCCGCTGCTTGTTCCCCGCACCCGGCCCCTCCCTTCACTGGTGACCCTCGCCTCCTGGGGACCGCCTGGTTCCAGAGATTCACTGAGGGCTCTGATCAGTCCTGGGGGGCAGGGGGAGATGTTCCCACTCTCAGCACCAGGAGTCGTGTGGAAGAGGAGGCACACGATGAGCTCAGTGCAGATGAAGGGCCACGGAAATCACTTTCAGTTTGCTGTTGCTTGATGAGTGTCCCTCAGAAGCCGAGCTTGAGGAAGCAGAGGTGGCCGCAGGCGTCCTGAGGGTCTAGGCTCTAACTATAAACACTGCGTGTCCCCTCCGTAGGAAGCCTCCACAACAACTCCACAATGATAGAACCTGCCCTCTTCACCTGTGACCAATGCCGGCCAATCAAACACCCCCACACGCCTAAAACCCAGGTGCCCAGTGCCTGAGACCCAGCCCACGGCCGGGACACTGTGTGCTTTCATTTACGTATGTAAAATAAAATGACCATCTTCTTGTGTAGATGGTATTAACTTTTGTTCAGTTAACACATAATCCTGAGCATTTTCCTATGACAGTAATCATATTCTGAAATCACCTACATATAATGGACTAATAGATACTTTGCTATTTGTTTAATTAAAATTAATGAATAGAGTATTATTTGAAATGCACATCATTTAAAATGCACCATTAACATAATAGTGCCCCATGAATTTCTGGCATACTAGTCAGTGAAAACATTGCTAATTCACTAATTATACCTTAATATAGGTGTCTAGGAGGCTTCCCTGGTAGCTCAGCAGTGAAAGAACCCACCTGCCAATGCAGGACACTCAGGTTCAATCCTTGGGTCAGGAAGATCCCTTGGAGAAGGAAATGGCAGTCCACTCCAATATTCTTGCTGGAGAATGCCATGGACAGAGGATCCTGGTAGAAGGATCCATGGGGTCTCAAGAGTTGGATATGACTAAGCAACGAAACCACCAAACCACCATAGGCGTCTAGGAGAAAAACCTAAGAATATGGACCTTCTTTGGTCTTGTAAACTATGATTGATGTCTTAATCCAGCCCAGTGCAGGCTGGCTTAGAGTTTCCATGAGGTTCTCTTTGTTTCTATTCCTTCTGCCCCAAAGATGCAGCCCCTACAACCAGGCCTGGGGGCACGTCTATGCAGGGATAGTTTTTCTCCCAGCTTCTTCCTCAGCACAAATTTACAAAACCCTTGTCTGTGGTCATAGGTTTTGGAATCCAGACTTCAGCACACATGTTAAGATAGAGACCTGTGTTGCGTTTGAAGCCCCATCCATCACAAGTGCTGTCCAGGTTATCACAGGAGAAAGCAGAAGCTCTGCTTCTACCTCGGTCCTCCTGGTTCAATCTGAGCAATTAGTGGACACCCCCCTGAGCCTGCTAGTTACTGCAGAGGGTCCGCTCCCACCTCTGGGCCTCTCACATCCAGAATCTTAGCCACACTTGTACAGGAGGCTCTCAGAAGTCTTCACAAAAAGTGCTGTTGCTAGGTTTTCTTTCTATTTCCATTGCTAGCAATAGGAAGGTTGGTGTGCCTCAGGCCACCCCAACCCACCCTAAATCTATAGGCTAAATACAGGCTGTTTGGGGAGTTGGCAGGTGAGGCATTGTTTTTCAAGTAATTAACCACTTTTTAAAGTGTTGTTCTCTATTCAGATTTAATACAATCTTTATTGTTAACTCAGTAATATGCATTTATATTCAGTTTTTAATTTTCTATCAAAATTCATTGCCACATTTAGTTTTGCAGTGTAAAACCCTGGTTCAATGACTGCAACTCTGTAATGCATTGAAATGGCCCGTGACATTAAACACCTCTGAGTGCATTCAAGCATTTATTCTCCACAGGTCCTTAAAGGCCTAAAAGCAGTCACCCTAGAATAATACCATAGTACAATATTTTAATTTATAAGAAATTTGACATTCAGAAATGGATCTGTAGATCAGGGATCAAGACCATCCCCATGGAAAAGAAATGCAAAAAAGCAAAATGGCTGTCTGGGGAGGCCTTACAAATAGCTGTGAAATGAATAGAGGTGAAAAGCAAAGGAGAAAAAGAAAGATATAAGCATCTGAATGCAGAGTTCTAAAGAATAGCAAGGAGAGATAAGAAAGCCTTCTTCAGCAATCAATGCAAAGAAACAGAAGAAAACAACAGAATGGGAAAGACTAGAGATCTCTTCAAGAAAATTAGAGATACCAAGGGAACATTTCATGCAAAGATGGGCTCTATAAAGGACAAAAATGGTATGGATCTAACAGAAGCAGAAAATATTAAGAAGAGGTGGCAAGAATACACAGAAGAACTGTACAAAAAAGATCTTCACAACCAAGATAATCATGATGGTGTGATCACTCACCTAGAGCCAGACATCCTGGAATGTGAAGTCAAGTGGGCCTTAGAAAGCATCACTATGAACAAAGCTAGTGAAAGTGATGGCATTCCAGTGGAGCTATTTCAAATCCTGGAAGAGGATGCTGTGAAAGTGCTACACTCAATCTGCCAGCAGATTTGGAAAACTCAGCAGTGGCCACAGGACTGGAAAAGGTCAGTTTTCATTCCAATCCCAAAGAAACACAATGCCAAAGAATGCTCAAACTACCGCACAATTGCACTCATCTAACATGCTAGTAAAATAATGCTCAAAATTCTCCAAGCCAGGCTTCAGCAATACATGAACCATGAACTCCGTAATGTTCAAGCTGGTTTTAGAAAAGGCAGAGGAACCAGAGATCAAATTGCCAACATCTGCTGGATCATGGAAAAAGCAAGAGAGTTCCAGAAGAACATCTATTTCTGCTTTATTGACTATGCCAAAGCCTTTGACTGTGTGGATCACAGTAATCTGTGGAAAATTCTGAAAGAGATGGGAATCCCAGACCACCTGACCTGTGTCTTGAGAAATCTGTATGTCAGGAAGCAACAGTTAGAACTGGACATGGAACAACACACTGGTTCCAAATAGGAAAAAGGGGTATGTCAAGGCTGTATATTGTCACCCTGCTTATTTAACTTATATGCAGAGTACATCATGAGAAACGCTGGGGTGGAACAAGCACAAGCTGGGAGAAAGGTTGCTGGGAGAAATATCAATAACCTCAGATATGCAGATGATACCACCCTTATGGCAGAAAGCGAGGAGGAACTAAAAAGCCTCTTGATGAAAGTGAAAGAGGAGACTGAAAATGTTGACTTAAAGCTCAACATTCAGAAAACGAAGACGATGGCATCCGGTCCCATTACTTCATGGGAAATAGATGGGATAACAGTGGAAATAGTGTCAGACTTTATCTTTTGGGGCTCCAAAATCACTGCAGATGATGACTGTAGCCATGAAATTAAAAGACTGACTCCTTGGAAGAAAAGCTATCGTCAACCTAGATAGCATATTCAAAAGCAGAGACATTGCTTTGCCAACAGAGGTCCCTCTAGTCAAGGCTATGGTTTTTCCAGTGGTCATGTATGAATGTGAAAGTTGGACTGTGAAGAAGGCTGAGAGCCTAAGAATTGATGCCTTTGAACTGTGGTGTTGGAGAAGACTCTTGAGAGTCCCCTGGACTGCAAGGAGGTCCAACCAGTCCATTCTGAAGGAGATCAGCCCTGGGATTTCTTTGGAGGGAATGATGCTGAAGCTGAAACTCCAGTACTTTGGCCACCTCATGCGAAGAGTTGACTCATTGGAAAAGATTTTGATGCTGGGAGGGATTGGGGGCAGGAGGAGAAGGGGACGAGAGAAGATGAGATGGCTGGATGGCATCACTGACTCGATAGACGTGAATCTGAGTGAACTCCGGGAGTTGGTGATGGATAGGGAGGCCTGGCATGCTGCGATTCATGGGGTCACAAAGACTTGGACACGACTGAGTGACTGAATTGAACTGAACTGAAGTGGCTCAGTTGTGTCTGACTCTGTGACTCCATGGACTGTAGCCTGCCAGACTCCTCTGTTCATGGGATTTCCCAGGCAAGAATACTGGAGTGAGTTGCCATTTTCTCTTCCAAGGGATCTTCCTGAGGTAGGGAGTAGAAACCCCGTCTCCTGCATTGGCAGGCAGATTCTTCACCACTGAGCCACCATGGAAGCCCATGATTTCATATTAGGCTAATTATTATGAATTTTATTTTTAAATGAAATGTATTTTGTTTAAAATGTATTTTGTTTTATTTGTCTAGTTTAATATTTAGAATGACTACTGATTTATATGCATTTCATATTCTAATATCTTGAAGTTACTAAGTCATTTTTAGAAGGAGAGTGTAAGTACACCTCCTTTAAATAAATCTGGAGGACCCAATTTTAAGTACATCTGATGGCACAGACGTGATTTTGAAAAACAGTATTTGCTGAATGTTGTTTTAAGTAAATACTATGCAAAGAAGTATCATTGATTTAGCTTCTAGCATACATTTTATGTCACTCATAGAACTAAAATCACATGTTGGAGAAACTTAAAAATAAAATGCTGGATAGTATGTACTCAGAGACAACAGTCTAAATAAAATGTTAATGGTCATGTCAAATAGGGAGCTAATGGAAAGCTGCTGTACAACATAAGGAGCTGAACTCAGGGCTCAGTGATGACCTGGAGGGCTGGGATGGGGGGGTGGGGCAAGGAGGTCCTATATGTATACATAGGGTGGATTCACAATGCTATACAGCAGATACCAACACATTGTAATGCAATTATCCTCCAATTAAAAGATTTAAAAATATATTGGTGGAATTTTATTAAAAAAAAAATTGGTAGCAAGTATTGTTCCACAAAGTGTTCAGTGTGGGTTTTTGATTGATTGGCAAAACACATTTAGGGACGAAACCATCCTGACTTTGGTTGAAAATACTTTGAAACAATTAGAGCAACCTGCTTCCCTGGTAGCTCAGCTGGTAAAGAATCCACTTGCAATGCAGGAGACCCCCAGTTTGATTCCTGGGTTGGGAAGATCCCCTGGAGAAGAGATAGACTACTCACTCCAGTTTTCTTAGGCTTCCCTGGTGGCTCAGACAGTAAAGAATCCCCCTGTGATGCAAGAGATCTGGATTCAATCCTTGGTTTGGGAAGATCCCCTGGAGGATGACATGGCAACCCACTCCAGTATTCTTGCCTGGAGAATCCCATAGACAGAGAAGCCTGGCAGGCTACAGCCCATGGGGTCATAAAGAGTCAAACAGAACAAGAAAGATATGCTTCTTATACATGACCCTGAAGAATCACACAAATATTCTCAAATTGTTGGCCTTTTTTCCCATATTTTAAATGACACGTCTCCACCAGTGAGTCTCTTCTCATCCATGGGCCATTTCACTTCTCCAAGTTTGTGTCTCCTTACATCTCCTCTTAATTCATGTTTATCAGTAAGACAAAGGTAAACTAACATTAAAACAAGGAAAAACAAAGCAATTCAACAGAACATTTTCTAAGTGAAAACAGTCAATGTTTAGTCTGATGTCAGATTATAGCATACAGAGAGCATCATTAAGTTTCTCTAGAAAACCAGTGGAAAAAAAGGTTTTAATTAGTAAAAGCTCTGTTGAACAAAGATTTCATGTGTTATAAGGTCATTTGTCTAAATCTGATCATCGTTTTTCATTTGGTCTTTAAAGTTTGTTTACATAATTTGATACAGAGGAAACTCAGCAGGTTTATTTTAAATTTTTATGACACTTCACTCAACGGTGGTGGTGGCCGTGTAATCACTAAGTCGTTTCCGACTCTTGCTACCCTATGGACTGCATGCAGCCTGCCCACCAGGCTTCTCTGACCACGGGATTCTCCAGGCAAGAATACTGGAGTGGGCTGACTTTCCCTTCTCCAATTCACTCAGTAAATGGTCTTAAATGTTTATTTATAGTCCTGACTGAAACTATCTTGATAATATACAGTATCCTTTAGTGTCTGAATATTGCATCCCCTCTGTTCTGTTTATGTGTTAAAACAAAATATAATATGAAGTGAAAGTCAATAATGAAAGAAGTTACAAAAAGTTATGCTGCCCATTCTCAGTAGATTATGTGAGATCGGAGGCTTCTCATTTCTCATCAAGAGAATATGATTAAGTTGAAATATTTCTGAAATGTTTATATATAGGATTTGGGACACTTTTGACAGTCAGAATTTTTTTTTTAATTCCTAATTGGTGCTTGATATGCAATGATTTCAGTGTGTCAACAATATAGTTTACTCTTAGTTTACTCACTACGAAGAGAGTCCCATAAACCTGGGGTTCTTGTATTATATTATCTTTGCTGATCTCACTTTTCTTTGTTTATTTTTGCAGATTAAAAAAATCAACAGAAACTTTCCTGTGAACCAGCAGGTAAGATGGAGAAACACATGTAAAGCCAAATTGTGTCTTTCTTTCATTTTATCTGTTACAAATGATAACATTGATTGCCTTTAGTTTTATGTAGAAATAATTCATACCAATTATTAATTAATTTGGAGAAGGCAATGGCAACCCACTCCAGTACTCTTGCCTGGGAAATCCCATGGACGGAGGAGCCTGGTAGGCTGCAGTCCATGGGGTCGCAAAGAGTTGGACACGACTAAGGGACTTCACTTTCACTTTTCACTTTCATGTATTGAAGAAGGAAATGGCAACCCACTCCAGTGTTCTTGCTTGGAGAACCCCAGGTGGGCTGCCATCTATGGAGGTCGCACAGAGTCAGACATAACTGAAGTGACTTAGCAGCAGCAGCATTAATTAATTAATTAGTAGCATTTGCTATTTCAGGAAAATATGAATTTATTAGATTTATTTCATATTATGTAATATATCTGTTTTTTCTAACCATATTAAAAATAGTTTAAGAAAAGCTTTTTACCTAAGTGAATTAAGTCAAAACTGTTTTGACAAAATATATTTATTTGAATGCAGTGTTGAAGAACTTGGACAGCTGTTTACATGTAGTTTTAATGAGAGATCTATATAGAATTAATCTAAAAACCAAGAAAATTTCAAAATCGGTTGAAAGTATTTAAAATGAATCTAAATTAATGCATGGAATGAGACTAATGTCTGAATAATCAAGCTAAGAATTTGGTTGACTTATGAGACTAATAATTGAAGATAGGATAAAATTATTGATCATAAGAATAACTGATTCACCTTGTAATTTTATTATGCTAAACTTAACTTCTTTTATCCTTCCCTGTTGGCTCAGACAGTAAAGCGTCTGCCTACAATGTGAGAGTTCTGGGCTCAATCCCTGGGTTGGGACGATCTCCTGGAGAAGGAAATGGCAACCCACTCCAGTATTCTTGCCTGGAAAATCCCATGGACAGAGGAGCCTGGTAGACAACTGTCCATGGGATTGCAAAGAGTCGGACATGACTGAGTGACTTCACTTTAACTTCTATTGCTTTCACAACCATAATATAAGCATTAGCTATTAAATAGAATAAGAAAAAGAAGTGAAGGCTCACTGCCTGGACTCAGTGAACTGTCCCTGTCCAGTGTGTGGACAGGGGCGGGGGCTCGGTGCCAAGACACAGACACTGACTCCCCACAGCAACCTCAGTCCACAGCCACTGACCACGAAACATCGATGATATCGATTCCTTTTTTTTTCTTTTCTTCTGTTTTTACTTTACCATGCTGTATTGGTTTTGCCATACATTGACATGAATCCACCACAGGTGTACAAGAGTTCCCAACCCTGAACCCCCCTCCCATCACCCTCCCCATATCATCTCATGGCATACCCGCCACTAGTTAGCTTCCATGGTAAAATTTTAAAATAACTTTCAGTATGTTAAAACCAAATTCCTTTTCATCTAAGCCTGGGATCCCATATTAGTAGCAACTGTGTAAGGGCAGCCATCTAAACACACATCTCATGTGTGTTTAGAAAGTTAAATGAGAACAAACGTAAATTTCTCAATATATGCCATTGTTTGCACTGGCATGTCAGATGTGTGTGTTCCCTGCAAGAGAACTTATGTTCTGGGGTAGGTTGCAGTGTTCAGGATGCCCCTTGCCCGGGCTGCCCACAGAGCCCATGTGGCTAAGTGAGGTGGTGGGCAGCTTTGCAGAGCGTGCTGTGCCTACAGCCCTGACCTCCCTTGCTTGGGGTGAGGCCGGGGGAACCAGTTCCCCTCCCTCGGGCCCCCTGCCTCTGAGCCATGTGATGCTCTTGGGAGGTACAGGGTTAGGGGATCGGTGTCTGTTCCTCCCAGAACCACAGCGAGTGGGGGCACATGGGGCTTATTCACGGGCAGAGACCAGGCTCAGCCAGAGCACCTGACTCACTCGCTCTGGGGTGATGCATGGGACACTGGGGCATTGCTCCATCCACCACAGGTGATTCTGAGGCTGGAGTGCACAGGTCACATCTGGGAAGACAGTTTACAGCTTCACGGGGCTGAACAGGAGGGAAAAGCCAGGCATTAAGGATAAATTGTTCAACTGGAAGCCTCAACTGTGAAGGAAGTTTGCAATGCCCAGGACGAGACAGGTTTGTTTTATAGTCAGAAGTGTAAAAAATGTAGACCTGCTCTTTTGGGGAATTCTTGCCAAAAATACAAATGAAGTGTTTCTTTAAAAGTGACTCTAGTATTTATGTTATCACCTCTCTTGTCCCTTCAACCCTCGCATGTGAAGTATCAATAATTAGTGTAATTTCATCACTGGGAATGTTTCCTAACCCTGACTAGCCCACAGCTACGCTTTATTTACCATGATGGAACACTTTATTTACCATGTGGGACACTCCCTACACATTCCCTTCGGGGACCTGTCTCATTCCTCACCACCTCTCCTTATATCTAGGTTTTGAATAACGCTGAGCGAAGTCAGTAAAAATCTGGAAAACCTTGAATATAGAAGAAATCAAAAACTTTAACATTCTACTCACATTTAATAAACACAGATAAGCATCCACAGCTGATTATCTACTAACTTTTCAATATGATGATTATAGTGAAATTTTATTTCAAATCTTTTAGCATCTCACAATTTGAAATCACAGTGAATTCTAGACACTTTAACAACTGAAAGCTACAGCTAATAGATTTTTCCCTCACTACTTCCCACCTTGTAAATGAAGTCTTTCAGGATATAGGATTACTTTGTAGTTCAACCTTCATATCTATGCTTAATAGGAGGAACTCACCCACGTAGTGTAATAGCAGTGCATTAGGAGATTAGTGTACATCTTCTGCCCCGAATCTGAGCCACTTCAAGGAACAAAAATTGAAAATTATATGTAATCTAATTTCTCATCAAGATTTAGCACTCAAACTCTTACCTTGGTCAATTGCTTTCATCTCAAATTTCTTCAAACTTAATTTTCAGGTGGCATTCTCTGTTGCTCAGATTCGATATATTTGTTTATATATATGCTTTTTATTAAATAACATCAGACATAATGCTACAGTATTCAAGTCCCCTCATAGCCATGATACTCTGGGTCTTAAACAAAACCCAAAAGACATCAGCTGAAATACATTAGAACAGAAGTCTTCTGCCTCCTGTGGGGTTTGGTTTTGACTTTGTGCAGCCACTGTGGTACTGGTACCCCAACCAGAGCAATTTAAATTTAAAAATGCAAGGGGGTTGGACTGGAGATAGTCACTGCACCCAGGGTCCCAGAGACACCCCCATGCTCCAGAGCACAGCGGACTCTCAGTAAGATCATCTCAGAGAAGAATATTTTTTCAGAAGTATAAGCCATTTGAGCAAATAAACCATCATAAGGGAGAACACACTGTGAAGATTAAGGAACAATCCACAACTATTTTAAATTATCTAATTTTTAAAATAAGGTGGTACAAAATGTAAGGCAAGAACAGGAAGTGGTATCAAAAATTGTGAATTTGCAAAACAACTTGACAGAAGTTCAAAAATGAATAAAGCATGAATATGTTTAAGCTTATAATCAATTAGGCAACTGAATAATAGAACAGATAAAAATAAAGTAAAACATATAACTGGAAGTAGTAGATCTGAGAGTAACACAGCCTATACAGAAAGAGCTGAAAATATGAAAAATGATGCAAGAATTGAAGTTTAGAATGAGAGGGTCCAAAAAGAAAAATTCTGCCAAAAGACTAGAGGTGATGAACTTGTGAAGAGATTTGATGGCTAAGAGTTTCTATAAGACTTGATGTTAGAGAACCATGCTAACCCTGGAGCACGATAAAGAAAACCAGATCCACAACCTGAATGTCCCACCAGTGGGGTAGTGAGCAACCATCATAGGGTGAGCTGGCTCTCCTGATGCTGGTCTGGAAGATTCTCCAAGAAAGCATGTGAGGTACCAGTGCCAAGTAAGGAAAGGGACTATATAAACTTCTACTTTTAATAAAGAATGTAATAAAGGATGAAACAGACATATGTTATGCACAAGAAGATGCCCGAGAATCTGGTCGAGTGCCTACCTCTGAGAGCAAGAGTAACAGCCTCCATTCCATGGGAAGGGTTTCCTCCTCAGCCTCCTGCATAATCTCCTGCCTTCCCCTACCCCAGTCTGGATTCCTTCCCCTGTGACCTCTCTCACTTTCTTCCCCTCTTCAATTCCTGCACCAGGACATTCCATTTCAGTTTTGAAGACAGATGTGTATTAGGTCTGTCTTTGTTCTTCCTACATTTTATTTTGCTTTTTCTGGACCAGAATCATCTCTGTCCACTTGGATACCTGGAGAAATGTGTGCACTGGCCATTTTCAGGAGGCATTTCTCATATTGTGCATAAGGTTGAGCAACTTGAAATGACACTGGCATATCTTTTCGCTCGCCTTTCTCTACCCTTTTGAACAGATTCCTCTTTTCTTATTGGTTTCTTATTTATTTGTAAGCACTGTGTACTCAATACATGTAGGGAATTTAACCATTGTATTTTATGTCACCTAATCAGCAAGCTCTGTTAGTGGCTTATAGGATTTATGTTGTACTTAGAGTTTATCCATTCAAGATTAATAAAAGGAGAAAAGCAATCCATTGCCCATTTCTAATAACCTTATGTTATTATTTTTACATTTGAGCAATTGACTTCTCTCATTGTGTTTTACACTGTGTGTTACTCTCTACTGGCCCCTCCCAGCCCAGTTCAGTTCAGTTCAGTGGCTCAGTCGTGTCTGACTCTTTGTGACCCCATGGCCTGCAGCACACCAGGCCCCCCTGTCCATCACCAGCTCCTGGAGTTTACTCAAAGTCGTGTCCATTCAGTTGGTGATGTCATCCAACCATCTCATCCTCTGTCATCCCCTTCTCCTCTGCCCTCAGTCTTTTCCAGCATCAGAGTCTTTCCCAATGAATCAGTTCTTCACATCAGGTGGCCAAAGTATTGGAGTTTCAGCTTCAACATCAGTCCTTCCAATGAATATTCAGGACTGATTTCCTTTAGGATAGACTGGTCTCCCAGGTCAGGGAGGGGTTATAAAGGGACAGGAGGGGGCTTTGGGAGGTGATAAGTTCATTATGTTGACTGTAGTAATGGTTTTGTGGATTCACATGTATGTTAAAACTTAAAAAATTTTACCCTTTAAATATGCGTACTTTCTTCATGTCATTATACTTCAATAAAGCTAAAACCATTTTTGTTATTAAAATGTCTGGGAGCCAGATAAGTTAGAAATAATATTATACCAAGGCCATTGGGGTTTGGCTCCATCTTAATCATTGTCTGGACTTGAAATTACAGTAGAGTCAGTACAGTCTCTCCCAGTTCACTTTTGTTCAGGACAACTTTCTCATTTCCTCTTTGTGTCTGGAGCAGAGCCATTAGTACAATTCAGATCAGTTTCATTTGTGAAGTGCAGAGAGTGAGATTAAGCTGCAAATGATGACTTTTCCTGAAAAGCCTGTGATTATGGGGGTCCTGCTGCTAGGCTACACAGGGATACTCAGTGCATGAGATAATGGTGATAAAAGTGATAACAGTGATAATGGGTGTCTTGCTCCTAGACTACACAGGGATACACAGTGCCTGTGATAATGATGATAACACTGATAATGGGGGTCCCTCTTGCCTGTAAAATCCCATGGATGGAGGAGCCTGGTAGGCTGCAGTCCATGGGGTTGTGAAGAGTCAGACATGACTGAGCGACTTCACTTTCACTTTTCACTTTCATGCATTGGAGACAGAAATGGGAACCCACTCCAGTATTCTTGCCTAGAGAACCCCAGGGATGGGGAAGCCTGGTGGGCTGGCGTCTCCGGGGTCACACAAAGTCGGACATGACTGAAGCGACTTAGCAGCAGCAGCAGCAGCAGCATAATTCCTAAGGAGAAGGATTATTAAGAATTAATTCATCATGAAAATATTAACACTGAACTCCCTTTATATCAGGCACTGTGCAAAATAGAGTTATTAAATTATAATAGTCTGAATACATAAAAACTATACTCACCAGGTGGTAATAGTGGTAAAGAACCCACCTGCCAATGCAGGAGAGGTAAGAGACACAGGTTTGATCCCTGGATTGGAAAGATCTCCTGGAGGAGGGCATGGCAACCCACTCCAGTATTCTTGCCTGGAGAATCCCCATGGACAGAGGAGCCTGGTGGGCTACAGTCCATAGGTTTGCAAAGAGTGAGTCACAACTGAAGCAACTTAGCACAGCACACATACAGCAAACATGCATTTACAATAAATTATTACCTGTTATTCATTTTTGACTAGCTATAAAAATTTGGAAACATTATTTTAGATGAATGCATAGAATTCTGGAAACAACAGAGGGAAAAGTGACTAGTAGTTTCTAGTTGTACTGAGAATGCTGAGCAATTAAAGGACACATTAAAAATTGAGTTTTGAAGTAACATTAGGAAAGAGAGAGGAGTTAGGACCTCCAAACACTTATTTCTCCATAAAACTAACAAAGAACTGGCAAAATGGTCTGAATCAAATTTTTCAGAGCTATGGGAATTCACCAAGTGTATGCTGAACACAGTGAGCATTTATTCAAGAAAAACAGAATCTTGGTAGGAACAGTGATTGTTGTGGCATTTGAACTGATCCAGCTCCAACCTCTGCTTCCTAGCAATAGGGCAACCTCAAAATTAAGGCCTTACATTCCCTCGCAATCTGCTCTGATCTCTTGGTTGTCTAATCTTGGTCCCATCACTTAAAACCAGCTAACTTGAAATTTGTAATCTAATAAGATGATGCATATTTGTTTCATTCATCTGTGTCTGCTATATCAAAGATATCTGCATGTGTGTCTGCATCTTTTTTAAACAAAATATTCTATTAATGGGACTGACAATTGGTCTTTGTTTTATCTTGGATTTCAAAGCCAAGGGTTTTTTCAACTGAAAGGCAAATTTCTTTTCATTCTTCATATATTCTTCATATATTCAATTTGTAAATGTTCACAGCAAATCATAGAGTCACACGATCTGGTGATAATGAGTATTGCTGTTTAGGTCATTTTATAATATTTGGCAATAAAATGTGCAGGAGTTTAAAACTTTGTAAAACTTTATAAAAAGTAGTATTCCCATATAAACTGACTCTTGTAAGAGCTATTAGGTTATAAATCATTTGACAAGATAGTGGCAGAGGTTTCATAAGTAAACCTTCTGGCTCTGAGATTCAGAGTCACTCATCGTTAATTTGATGTTGCTGTTGCTGCGGTTCAGCCTCTAAGTGGTGCCCAACTCTTTATGACCCCATGGATTGTAGCATGCCAGGCTTCCCTAGCCCTCACTACTCAAGGTGGGTATTACACATCAAATGGGCAAATTAGCAAAGGGTAAGTAAAGCCAAGTCCTGTTGGTGAAAAAATTTATGCTTTTAAACACATGTGGATAGGACAGTGGCTATATTTTGCTTCCTTTATCACTTCTGTAAGTGTGATTTAATTTACCAAATTGTATAATTATTTTCCTTTGATATGTGAAAGAAGATGTAAGTGATTAAGCACTACAGAAAAGCACAGCAAGAATGTTCACGTAAGAGAACCATTCCTCCCATTTGGGGTTAATGGATTGACTCTAAACTCCGTAGTGCGTGCACTGCAGAAGCTGCTCGAAGTCCCGTACTGCAGTTTTGATGATGTTGGCAATGAGCCATCTCTCCTGTCTGCTGTTCAAAGCCTTAAAATATAACCCAGAAGATGTGGTCGGTCTGTCAAATGATTTGTCATTAAGAAATACTTTAAAGGACTTCCTTGGTGGCACAGTGGATAAGAATCTGCCTGCCAGTGCAGGAGACACGGATTTCATCCCCGGTTTGGAAAGGTTACACGTGCTGTAGAGCAACTAAGCCCACGCACCACGACTACCGCACCCACAATCTAGAGCCCAGGCTCCTCGAGAAGAGAAGCCCCTGCAATGAGAGGCCCGCATACCACTCCTAGAGAGGAGCCCGCGTTCACGGCAACTAGAGAAATGCCCATACAACAACAAAGATCTAGCACAACCAAACCAATAAATTAATTTAAAAAATACTTGAAAACCAAGTTCACTTCAAAAAGAAATACTGCACTGTTTAGGAACACTGCAGTTTTTTTTTGTCCCACCAGTCATTAATTTTCATAGGATAGGCCATGCCCTTAACTGAGGACAAAACAGCTCAAAACACAAAACTGTCCTTTAAATTGTGTTTATATGTATAGTTACATACTAGCTGCAAAAGATAGGTGTAGGCTTGGGAAATGGAGGAACATGTTATAAAATGATAAATATCATGTCCTATATTTTATTATCTTTTATTAGCTTAAGATGGAGAAAGCTTAAGAAAAATGTATTGTGTGTTCTACCTATCATGAAATAACAAGTAAAAGAGCAAACTATGAATAACCCAGGGCCTAATATTATAAAAGCAGTAAACTATATACAAATCCAAAGCTAAAAATATGAAGAAGGCTGTCATATTCAAGAAGTCATGGTTTTATGGCAAACAGAGGTGATGCTGTTTATGTTCACTCCAGGCCCCCAAGGAGGTGGGTGGCAGCTCCCAGCTGAGCCGAGGCCCCAGGTGGGAGGAACCCAAGCCCACCTGAGTCAGAGAGGCTGGCAGGACTGAATGCCCAGAGCTGGGAGGGAAGAGTGGTCAGTGAGAAAGGGGTAAAACATAAGCACAAAGCATGAGGTCAGGTTTGAACAGACAAGTATGAGAAACAAGGTCCTGGTGGAGTGAAGCACGTAGGCGGTCGTCGGAGAGGAGAAGAGAAAGTCGGGCAGCCTGTGGCACGTGTACTGGGCTTTGCATCTACAGGGATCAAAGTAGGATGGTTTCCTGGGTAACAGGAACTGTGTGTGGTTGGACAAGTAGCAGGAAAGGAATCATTTTGTACTAATGAAGGTGAGGAAGACGTGACCTTCAAATGACAAGTAACCGTTGTGTCAGGCATCAGTGGGACCCAGTGACACGTGGAGGAGACACACTTCCCCTTGTGATACTTCCTCTGAAGAGTATCAGCAATGGACCCTCCAGTTCCAGGGAAAGAGGCCAGGAGCTGTGCAATGGGAGGTGCTTCTCTTTGGACCTGTTGCATCTCTGCACGTTGTCTTATGAGCATGCATTTTGTTTCAGACTCTCTCAAAGGGTGTTTACAAAGAAAGCAGACTCAGTAAATCGGGACATTTCTCTTCAGAACCAAGGGGAGAATTTCTTACCCTCCCTCTGGAAGTCTCAGAAGGTAGAGACAGTACCTCTGGGGAGAGCCCAGGGAGGCATGCCTTTGTTGATTCTCTAAGTTGTGTCTGACTCTTTGTGACCCCATGAACTGCATGCCAGGCTTCCCTATCCTTCACTATCTCCTGGAGGTTGCTCAAACTCATGTCCCTCAAGTTGGTGATGCCATCTGACCATCTCATCCTCTGTTGTCCCCTCCTCCTCCTGTCCCCAATTCCTCCAGCATCAGGGTCTTTTCCAGTGAGTCAACTCTTTGTGTAAAGTGGCCAAAGTATTGGAGTTTCAGCTTCAGCATCACTCCTTCCAATGAGGATTCACAACTGATTTCCTTTAGGATTGACTGGTGTGATCTCCTTACAGTCCTAGGAACTCTCAAAAGTCTCCAGCATCACAGTTCAAAAGCATCTTTCTTCAACTCTCAACCTTCTTCGTGGTCCACCTCTCACATCCATATGTTTTTCTCACATGACTGTGGGAAAAACCGTAACTTTGGCCATACAGACTTTTGTTGGCAAAGTCATGTCTCTGCTTTGTAATAAGCTGTCTATGTTTGTCAGTAAAAGTGCCTATTGCCCTTTATAAAAGATCTCGGTTCCCTAACCTCAGGGACCCCCATGTGACACAGCCTGTTGTGTGCATATACCTCAGTCACAAAACTCATGGTGTTGGCTGTGCTGTGAATATGAAGTCCTCTGTCTCTGACCCAAGAATGTAACATCTTCTGCAGGCATCTGTAAACCTGGGAGAGTGTAACTCAGTTCAGTTCAGTCGCTCAGTCATGTCCAACTCTTTGCGACCCCCTCAACTGCAGCACGCCAGGTTCCCTGTCCATCACCAACTGCTGGAGCTTGCTCGGACTCATGTCCATCGAATCAGTGATGCCACCCAACCATCTCATATTTCAGTAGCTTGCAAAATCTCAGACCTGTCGTGGCTCATCACATTTTGTAGCAAGGATGAGCTGGTGACAAAATGTTGCTTTTTGGTAGTAGAAGGATGGTTAATTAGATTTGAGAGAAGTCCATGCACACCTGCAGTGAACATGTTAATTGCTTATTAATAAGGAGTGATTTGAGGGGAGGTGCTAAGCAGAGGATGGGAAGCAGATTAAATAACAGCCTTGTGAGCAGAGCATGCTCAGGTGTTTTCAGCGGCCCTTCAGGTGGGAGCCTTGCTCAGCCCTTTGGCTGTGACACCTATAATGTTTGTCCTGGGACAGCAGACAGCTCTGATCTTTTTCAGACAATGGCTGTAGAAATGCTCCTGAACTGAGCATTATAGAGGGGAAAATCATAGCCATTACAGGGAGAAAGCTTCCCAGGTGACTCAGTGGTAAAGATCCTGCCTGCCAATGCAGGAGACGTGGGTTTCATCCCTGGGTTGGAAAGATCCCCTGAAAGACAGCATGGCAACCCACTCCAGTATTCTTGCCTGGAGAATCCCATGGACAGAGGAGCCTGGTGGGCTACAGTCCATGGGGTTGTGAGTCAGGCATGACTTAACAACTAAACAACAATAGAGAAAAACCAGGTGAATAGTTAAAACTATGCGTGGTTCACTTGAGAGATGAGAGAGTGGAGCACACAGTGTTTCATAAGGAAGAATGACACGAAGGAAAACCACTGCACCTTGCTTCTAGTATGGAGAGCACTGCCAGGCTGCATAGTGCTCCACTCCAGCCCTGAGCTCTTGACCTCTGAACAAAGGTCAGTCTTTCCTTCATCATGAAAGGTAGTAGTGTCTGTCCCTGAGCAGTTTCATGGGCTTTCCCTGCCAGTAGCATTTAGGGATTCTCAAAGCCTCCTTTGATTCTGCACTCACTCTGTCCCAGTTGCTGCTCAGCTTTCTTACCAGTTTCTAGGACTCTCATGGATTTCAAATGCATTCCTTGACTATGTGGGACCAAAGCTAAGTTCACAGATCTTTCTGAGCTGGTCTCTCTCTCCCAGCCTCCTGCTGAGAGGCCTGGAGACAACAAACACCTTCAGATTCCCAGAGACCCTCCAGTTTAGCTGAGGATATCTCTGAGTCAAGTTCTTAATCCCTTCAGAAGACCCTCTGTGAGAAGTTTTGTTCCTTCTAAGATTTGAGGAAAAGCTTTTGTAGTCACACACAGGATTGCCTCCATGCTAGGATTTCAAGAGCCACCCAATATTCAGCATATTTTGGCATCTGGAGAAGCTGAGAGTAATCAGAGCCATCAAGCCCAACACGAGTTTGTAAAGCAATTCACCTCCAATAAAAAGAAAAAAAGAAAACTTAATGTACACACACACATACACACCCAAAAGAATCACCAAATTCTGTTTGTTTGAATCTGATAGTTTATAACCAAGTTCCTCCTTCCTCCCCTTCTCTCACATTTTATGATAGAATAGTGAAGAAACCAGGCAGCACCTTCAGCACAGGGGTGTAAACAGGTAGACATGACTACTGATCGTTTCTGCTTCCACATTACTGCAGCAAACAGTGACATCAAGCTTTCTACCATGACCAGTAAGGGTATCTGTCTTCTGGTTTCCAATAACATGCTCCTGACTCTCTTCTGATCTCTCTCTGGCAGGCAACTGCCCCCTGTTTAGGTTTCTACCAACAGTGAGATTAAGTCTTCTGTACTGTGATCTAGACTCACTCCCTTACTCTCCTCCCCACCGCCCCATACTCTTCCAGTCTCCACCAACTGCCTCTCAAGCCGCTCCCACCTCTAGGCTGTTTATTAAAGCAGAACTCTATTTCAATGAATAATCTTGTGTTAGTTTCCCACTGTACAACATGTGACTGTGCATGCGGCCACATTATCCAGCACACACTTATTATCTCCCAGTTTGTGCTGGTCAAGAGTCCAAGCTCGGGTCCTCCTCCCAGGGTCTCACAAGACTGCAGGCATGGTTCTGACCTTTGTTATCATCTCATGGGAGGCTTGAAGTTCTCTTCAAGGGTTCTGTTCAAACTGTGGGGCGGAGAGCCTTGGCTTCTAGGGACTCCCCTTCATTCCTCTCATCAAGAGGATGAGATGATTTGATGGCATCACTGACTCAGTGGACATGAATTTTAGAACAGGGTTCTCTCCCACACATTGGTGTCTTCAAGGCCAAGGGCATCATCCTGCTCTCTCCAGTCTCCTTTAAAAGGCTTACCTGATTCAGCTCTGATTAGAGGCTTTAGTTTCATGCATTGGAGAAGGAAATGGAAACCCACTCCAGTGTTCTTGCCTGGAGAATCCCAGGGACGAGGGAGCCTGGTGGGCTGCCATCTATGGGGTCACACAGAGTTGGACACGACTGAAGTGACTTAGCAGCAGCAGCAGCAGCAGAGGCTTTAGTTACATATGCAGTAGCTCATCTGCACTGCCATATAACCTTATATAATTAAGGGGGTGGCATCTACACTATTCTTAAGTTCCTACACACCCTTAGCAGAAGGGGATGATGCAGAACTGTGGGCTATCAGTCATTGTGGTAGCATTCACTTTTTAAAAAACATTCCATTTTCTTTAGTTCTTCAGAAATTTTAAGTGGTTCTAAGAAATTCTCTTAAGACTTGTGCTTGATCACATAGCTCAGGACCCAGTGGTAATCTGGAGGCTCAATTAGTATGAGTTGCAGGAAGTGACTTCACTTCCCACATCCTGCAAGGTGTCTGGCAGGAGTAGGCTGCCAACAAGGATTTATGATAACTTAGAAAGGAAGGACTAGTGTCAACTCATCATCTTCTGTTTGTATAAGTAAGACACTGAGTTTTGAGGAGATAACCATTCATGGTTCCTGAGATGGTTGTTTTTGTTCAGTTGCTGTCATGTCCTACTCTTTGCAACCCCATGGATTGCAGCATGCCAGGTTTCCTTGTTCTTTACCATCTCCCAGAGTTTGCTCAATTCATGTCCATTGAGTAGGTGAATGCCTACTGACCATCTCATCCTCTGTCTCCCCTTTCTCCTCCTGCCTTCAATCTTTCACAGCATCAGAGTCTTTTCCAATGAACTGGCTCTTTGCATCAGGTGGCCAGAGGATTGGAGCTTCACCTTCAACATCAGTCCTTCCAATGAATTTTCAGGGCTAATTTCTGCTGGGACTGACTGGCTTGATCTTCTGGCAGTCCAAGAGACTCTAAAGAGACTTCTCCAACAGCTCAGTTTGAAAGCATCCATTCTTTATCACTCAGCCTTATTTATGGTCCCACTCTTTACCTCCATACATGACTACTGGAAAAACAATAGTCCTGAGATAGACCATCATATAATTAGATCATATTTAAAAACAGCTTTAAAGAATGATAATAATGCTTATATCAATGCTTAAAACAAGTAATTATTACAATGTTCATTTCTCTAATCATTATATTAGGCTAAGCTGCCATAATGGAGAACACCAACAGTGTAATGTCTTAAACATGATATGAGATTAACTTCTCACTAACAGTTCAGGATAGGCCTTCTGAACAGGCAGGCAAACCTTTTCCTCATGGTCATCCAGGGCTGAGTCCTGTAGCTCCATACGTGCCAGGGTCTGGGTATCAAAATGCATCCAGCAGGTAGAATAGGAGCCTAGCCTGTGAGTGGTCCCATTGCCCCTGCTCCCAGCACACTGGCAGTTCCAGTACATGGTTGCATTTACCTAATAAGAAACATGCTGATACCTCACTGTACTTCAAGATCATAACTAAAATTACCTCTAAATCTTAGCATTGTGATAAATAAGTTTTTTATGATATAATCAGAGCTTCCCAGGTGATGCTAGTGGTGAAGAACCCATCTGCTGGAGACACAAGAGACTTGAGACTTGAGTTCAGCTCCTGGGTTGGAAAGATCCCCTGGAGGAGGGCAAGGCAAGCCCACTTCACTATTCTTGCCTGGAGAATCCTATGGACAGAGGAGCCTGGCAGGCTACAGTCCATGGGGTCCCAAAGAATCAGACACAATTTAGGTGACTTAGCATGCATGCACACATGATACTTTCATATTCACTACAGTTATAAAGCCTTTAATTTAGAGTTAGTTTATAGATTATTGAGTTTAGTTTTCTCATTTTACACAGAGAAAAACCTCAAAAGGTTAATTCTGTTCAGTGCATTCTCTTTCTGTTATCTCTAGAAGGTAGGCTTTGATGACCTGGCATAAGTAAGCCATCTTTCCTTTTCAGGAGCTTAACATGCAATATTAGTTAAATGACTTTTCCAAGGTCAGGAAGCAGCTGAATTGTGAGAACATGCTTATGATACAGATTTCATAAATCTTTTTCTCACAACATTTAGTTCAGTCTTTAGTCAATCCATCCTAAAGGAGATCAGTCCTGAGTGTTCATTGGAAGGACTGATGCTGAAGCTGAAACTCCAATACTTTGGCCACCTCATGCGAAGAGTTGACTCATTGGAAAAGACCCTGATGCTGGGAGGGATTGGGGCAGGAGGAGTAGAGGACGACAGAGGATGAGATGGCTGGATGGCATCACTGACCCGATGGATATGAGTTTGAGTGAACTCCGGGAGTTGGTAATGGACAGGGAGGCCTGGTGTACTGCAATTCATGGGGTTGCAAAGAGTTGGACACAACTGAGCAACTGAACTGAACTGAACTGAAGTTAGTCAATGACAGGTTTCTATTTTATCTTTGCTCCAAACAAGACCCAAAATTGAATGCCTTATCTTTTTGACAAAAGGAAGATTGGTCACAAACATCTCAGGATTGATTTAGATTATTTTCTAATGTATTTTTTTAACTTTAAAGAAATAGATAAATTTTTATTTGGCATAATATTACATTTTATAAACATTTAGTTGAACACTTATTAACTTTGGTCTCATTGGTATTCTCTTGAGATCATACAGTGAGTAAATGCTGGAACATGAGCTGGAACCTAGTCTGTTAGTAATGACAGGTTTCTATTTTATCTTTGCTCCAAACAAGACCCAAAATTGAATGCCTTATCTTTTTGACAAAAGGAAGATTGGTCACAAACATCTCAGGATTGATTTAGATTATTTTCTAATGTATTTTTTTAACTTTAAAGAAATAGATAAATTTTTATTTGGCATAATATTACATTTTATAAACATTTAGTTGAACACTTATTAACTTTGGTCTCATTGGTATTCTCTTGAGATCATACAGTGAGTAAATGCTGGAACATGAGCTGGAACCTAGTCTTCTAACTTAAAATCAAAATTTTCCAAAAGAGAGAATGAGAAGAATGTTCCCGTCACTCTGCTGGCTGAAAGCTAGTCTTTAAACCTAATTCAGGTTGAAGTGTCTTGCCAAAAGAAACACTCCAGAACACTCCACATTCTGAAAATAATAATGAATTTTTTCTTTTTTAAATTCTTTAGATTGTGGTTTGAATGTTCATAAGCAATGTTCCAAGATGGTCCCAAATGTCTGTAAGCCAGACTTGAAACATGTCAAGAAGGTGTACAGCTGTGACCTGGTAACACTCGTGAAAGCCCACATCACTAAGTGGCCCATGGTGGTGGACATGTGCATCAGGGATAAGTCATAATCACGTTGGATGTATTTAGTTTCTCAAAGAATTTATTCAAATTAACTATCTAGATATTAATTTATTGTCTAGTTTCTGTATTTTAAGATTCAGGAATAAATTTAAAATATCATACTGTAATTCTCTTTGAAATATTTCCTTTAACCCACACTATTGTATCAAGGGGACTACTCTGGCAGTCCAGTGGTTAAGAATCCACAGTTCCAATGCAGAGGGAATGGGTTCAAGCTTGGCTGGGGAACTAAAATCCCACATGTTGCACAGCACAGGATTTCCACCTGAGCTATTTCAAATTCTAAAAGATGATGCTATGAAAGTGTTGCACTCAGTATGCCAGCTGGAAAACTCAGCAGTGGCCACAGGACTGGAAAAGGTCAGTTTTCATTTCAATCCCAACAAAAGGTAATGCCAAAGAACGTTCAAACTACCACACAATTGCACTCATTTCACATGCTAGCAAAGTAATGCTCAAGGTTCTCCAAATCAGGCTTCAACAGTACGTGAACCAAGAGCTTCCAAATGTTCAAGCTGGATTTAGAAAAGGCAGAGGAACCAGAGATCTAATTGGCAACATCTGTTGGATCGTCACAAAAGCAAGATAATTCAAAACAAAATCTACTTCTGCTTTATTGACTATGCTAAATCTTTTGACTGTGTGGATCACAACAAACTGTGGAAAATTCTTAGAGATGGGAAGACCAGAACGCCTTACTGCCTCCTGAGAAATCTGTATGCAAGTCAAGAAGCAGTAGTTAGAACGAGACATGGAACAACAGACTGGTTCAAACTTGGGGAAGGAGAATGTCAAGGCTGTATATTGTTAACCTGCTTATTTAACCTATATGCAGAGTAAATCATGCAAAATGCCAGGCTGGATGAAGCACAAGCTGGAATCAAAATTTGGGAGAAATATCAATAACCTCAGACATGCAGATGGCACCACCCTTATGGCAGAAATCAAAGAGGAACTATAAAGCCTTTTGATGAAAGTGAAAGAGGAGAGTGAATAAGCTGGCTTAAAACTCACCATTCAAAAAATGAAGATCATGGCATCCAGTCTCATCACTTCATGGCAAATAGATGGGGAAACAATGGAAACAGTGAGAAACTTTATTTTCTTGGGCTCCAAATTCACTGCAAATGGTGACTGCTGCCATGAAATTAAAAGACACTTGCTCCTTGAAAGAAAAACTATGATAGACTTAAGACAGTATATTGAAAAGCAGAGACTTTACTTTGCTGACTGAGGTCCATGTAGTCAAAGCTATGGTTTTTCCAGTAGTCATGTATGGATGTGAGAATTGGACGATAAAGAAAGCTGAGCGCCAAAGAACTGGCACTTTTTAACTGCGGTATTGGAGAAGACTATTGAGAGTCCCTTGGGCTGCAAAGATGTCAAACTAGTCCATCCTAAAGGAAATCAGTCCTGAATATTCACTGGACAGACTGATGCTGAAGCTGAAACTCTATTAGTTGGGCTACCTAATGTGAATAATTGACTCACTGGAAAAGACTCATACTGGGAAAGACTGAAGACAGGAGAAGAAGGGGATGACTGAGGATGAGATGGTTGGATGGCTTCACTGGCTCTATGGACGTGAGTTTGAGCAGGCTCGGGGAGTTGGTGATGGACAGGGAAGCCTGGCGTGCTGCAGTCCATTGGATCACAAGAGTTGGACATGACTGAGCAGCTGAACTGAACTGAATGTATCAAGGGTAAGTCTCTCAAGCGTATTTTGTCAACATGTTGATTCTTCAATTGCTTTCACAAATGCCATGGCCACCAAAGATGTGTCATGTCCTAACCCTGAAACCTACGAATGAACTTCATGGAGAAGGGACTTTTCAGGTGTGATTTTGGTTGATAATTTTGCCATGGAGACATTGCCCTGTATTGGTTTATCCAATAAAATCCTTAAAGCAGAGAACCTTTCCAGGCTCAGGTGAGTGGAAGAGAGTGAAATTACAGGAACTGTGTGACCCTGGATGCAGGCAGAGGTGCTGGCTCCGAGGGAGGAAGAAGGGGTCACGAGAGAGGGAACACAGCAGTTCTGCAGGCTGGACAAGGCAGAGAAGTGGTTTCTTCCTGAAGTCCCAGAAGGGAAGGCCAGCTGTTAGCATCTCAACTTCTGCTCCAACCAGCAGGCCCTCGACGTAGTACATTCGTGCTCTGTCAAGTCACCACGGTTGTGGTAATTTTCCTATTCCTGCAACAGGAAACAATGCAGATTTTAGTATCTGAAAATGAAGTGCCATTATAAAGTATCAGACATGTAATTATTTATAAATTAATACAGATCCAAAGATAACATGTAACAACATGGGCTTTTCTCATATGCCTTCTGCTATGATTTTTGAGTGAAAGAGCAAGGAGTAAAGTTCCTAAAACCTTTTTATAGAACACTGGGTACTCCAGTGTGAGCAGGCAGGGCAGGAAGGCGTCTGTCCTCTGCTGTCTTAAGAGAAAAGCCCTTCATGTACCGACATAGGAGGAAGCAAAACTGTTTTCTTGACATGTTGAGCTCTTCCTTTTTTCCCTTTTTTTCTCTCTTATTTTATTTTATATTGGAGTGTAGTTGATCAGCAATGTTGTGAGAGTTTCAGGTGAACAGTGAAGGAATTCAGTCGTATATATACATGTATCCATTCTCCCTCAAACTCCCCTCCCATCCAGGCTGCCACATAACACTGAGCAGAGTTCCCTGTGCTACACAGTAGGTCCCTGTTGGTTATCCATTTTAAACACAGCAGAATGTATGTGACCATCCCAATTTCCCTAATTACCCCTTTCCCCAGCAACTAGAAGTTCATTCTGTAGGTCTGTGAGTCAGTTTCTGTTTTATAAATACATTTGTACATAAAAGGGATGTCATATGATATTTCTTTCTCTTGAGAATCTTCTTGAGATTGTATGATCTCCCGACCTCCACTCCAGAAGAGGAAATAATTGTGGTATACCTGAGTAGACTTTCTTCCAACAGAAGGAAACCCTCTCAAGTTTTCCACTTTATATAGTTTTACATCATTGAAAATTTGATAACAAAGTTGGAGTTTACTCTGAATCATGCTATACAGTGGGCTTTCCTGGTGGCTTAGTCAGTATAGAATCTGCAGGTTCTATTGCTGGGTTGGGAAGATCCCTGGAGAAAGAAATGGCAACCCACTCCCATGGACAGAGGCCCTTGGCAGGCTACACTCCATGGGATCGCCAAGAGTGAGACACTACTGAGCATCTAAACCACCACCATGCTATATAGTAGCAGTTTTCCTACACCAACCAAATGATACTGGGTGTCTGTGAAGTCATCAACACTGAATTTGTGTGTAGCTCACCTCTGTCCAGATCTAGATTCATGGTCAATTTGATTAACTGAAGCTAGAGAAAAAAGATTATTGTGCTCAAAAGACTAAAAGAAAGCTTGTTGCTATTGCTTCTTTGTATTGATTCAGTTTTTGGAGTTTTTATAACATTATTTAAATTGTGTAAGAACTTAACTCATGCCCCATGTCTGACTCATTTCAACCCCATGGACTGTAGCCCATCAGACTCCTCTGCCCATGAGATTCTCCAGGCAAGAATACTGAAGTGGGTTGACATTTCCTTTTCCAGGGGATCTTCCCAACACTGGGATTGAAAACTGTGTCTCCTGCATCTTCTGCATTGTTGGGTGAATTCTTTACCACTGCACCACCTGGGAAGCCCAAGAACTTAACTACAGCCTGGTATTAAGGAAAATTTATTATTTATGCAAAAGTAGAAACTAGAAATGTACTAAATGAAAATATCTATCAGATCTAGTCCCTTAAATCTATTTGTCTCTTCCACTGTATAATCATAAGGGATTTAATTTAGGTCATACCCGAATGGTCTAGTGATTTCACCCACTTTCTTCAATTTAAGTCTGAATTTGGCAATAAGGAGTTAATGATCTGAACCACAGTCAGCTCCTGGTCTTGTTTTTGCTGACTGTATAGAGCATCTCTATCTTTGGCTGCAAAGGATAGAATCAATCTGATTTCAGTGTTGACCAGCTGGTGATGTCCACGTGTAGAGTCTTCTCTTGTGTTGTTGGAAGAGGGTGTTTGCTAAGACCAGTGAGTTCTCTTGGAATACTCTATTAGCCTTTTCCCTGCTTCATTCTGTATTCCAAGGCCAAATTTACCTGTTACCCAGGTGTTTCTTGACTTCCTACTTTTGCATTCCAGTCCCCTATAAGGAAAAGGACATCTTTTTTGGGTGTGAATTCTAAGAGGTTTTATAAGTCTTCATAGAACCGTTCAACTTTAGCTTCTTCAGCATTACTGGTTGGGGCATAGGCTTTGATTACCGTGATACTGAATGGTTTGCCTTGGAACTGCACAGAGATCAGTCTGTCATTTTTGAGATGGCATCCAAGCACTGCATTTTGGACTCTTGTTGACCATGATGGCTACTCCATTTCTCCTAAGGGACTCCTGCCCACAGTAGTAGACATAATGGTCATCTGAGTTAAATTCACTCATTCCAGTCCATTTTAGTTTGCTGATTCCTAGAATGTCAACATTCACTCTTGCCATCTCCTGTTTGACCACTTCCAATTTGCCTTGATTCATGGACCTAACATTCCAGGTTCCTATGCAATATTGCTCTTTACAGCATCAGACCTTGCTTCTATCACCAGTCACATCCACAACTGGGTATTGTTTTTGCTTTGGCTCTATCGCTTCATTCTTTCTGGAGTTACTTTTCCACTGATCTCCAGTAGCATATTGGGCACTTATCGATCTTGAGAGTTCCTCTTTCAGTATCCTCTCATTTTGCCTTTTCATACTGTTCATGGGGTTCTCAAGGCAAGACTACTGAAGTGGTTTGCTATTCCCTTCTCCAGTGGACCACATTGTGTCAGACCTCTACACCATGACCTGTCTGTATTGGGTGGCCCCACACTTTTATGCAGAGTACATCATGAGAAACACTGGGCTGGAGGAAGCATAAGCTGGAATCGAAATTTGGGAGAAATATCAAAAACCTCAGATATGCAGATGACACCACCCTTATGGCAGAAAGTGAAGAAGAACTAAAGAGCCTCTAGATGAAAGTGAAGAGGAGAGTGGAAAAGTTGGCTTAAAGCTCAATATTCAGAAAACTAAGATCATGGCATCCGGTCTCATCACTTCATGGCAAATAGAGGGGGAAACAGTGGAGACAGTGGCTAACTTTATTTTTCTGGGCACCCAAAATCACTGCAGATGGTGACTGCAGCCATGAAATTAAAAGGCACTTGCTCCCTGGAAGGAAAGTTATGACCAACCTAGACAGCATATTAAAAAGTAGAGATATTACTTTGCCAACAAATATCCATCTAGTCAAGGCTATGGTTTTTCCAGTAGTCATGTATGGATGTGAAAGTTGGGCTATAAAGAAAGCTGAGTGCCAAAGAATTGATGCTTTTGAACTGTGGTGTTGGAGAATACTCTTCAGAGTTCCTTGGACTTCAAGAAGATCCAACCAGTCCATCCCAAAGGAAATCAATCCTGAATGTTCATTGGAAGGACTGATGTTGGAGCTGAAACTCTAATACTTTGGCCACTTGATATGGAGAGCTGACTCACGTGAAAAGACTCTGATGCTGAGAAAGATTGAGGGCAGGAGGAGAAGGGGATGACAGAGGATGAGATGGTTGGATGGCATCACTGAAACAATGGACATGGGTTTGGGTGGACTCCAGGATTTGGTGATGGACAGGGAGGCCTGGCATACTCAAATTCATGGAATCACAAAGAGTAAGACACGACTGAGTGACTGAACTGAACTGAAATGGAAATACAACTTTAAAGTTCTTTAGAAGAGAAACTAATTGTTCTTTTATGAAATATCTGTTAGTGACAGAAATGGTTTTCAGAAAATAAACAATTTCTATATTTCAGTGGCTTATTTATTTCCACAATGGTCCTATACTCATTGGCTTTTAGCAGAATTGGAAATTAAGCCAAGCCTCACTCTGAGCTCTCTAAATATTTGGTAATTTGATTCCCTTCATAATGGCCGGAGGAGAAGGGGACAACAAAGGATGAGATGGCTGGATGGCATCACTGACACAATGGACATGGGTTTGGGTGGACTCAGGATTTGGTGATGGACAGGGAGGCCTGGCATACTCAAATTCATGGAATCACAAAGAGTAAGACACGACTGAGTGACTGAACTGAACTGAAATGGAAATACAACTTTAAAGTTCTTTAGAAGAGAAACTAATTGTTCTTTTATGAAATATCTGTTAGTGACAGAAATGGTTTTCAGAAAATAAACAATTTCTATATTTCAGTGGCTTATTTATTTCCACAATGGTCCTATACTCATTGGCTTTTAGCAGAATTGGAAATTAAGCCAAGCCTCACTCTGAGCTCTCTAAATATTTGGTAATTTGATTCCCTTCATAAGCTTCTCTTATATGTGGAACTTATTGTCTTTTATCTTTGAAATTATGTAGTAGAAAAATTGTAATGTCAGCATAACAGTGAAATTAAAATGGATTGTAAGAAATGTGATTTGATTTTATTGCTTCCATACTAATTTCAAAAGCATGGTAGCCTTGGCTACTAAAATGTTTCATTGACCATAGCAGAATCCCCTACAATCATGCTTATGATGTTTTATTTGCAGAGTTATACATATTTATCGACAGCAAAAATTCCATTACACCTCTGCTGTTGTAATACATAATTAAATAAATATTTATATTTAAATAAAGGACCAATTAAACTCCCAGGCCTAAATATTTATAACCTGAAACATGTAACTACTAACAAATCTTATCTTTTAGTTTGCAACAAAGCCTTAAGAGTTTTGACCTTTTCTACCAGCCATTCTGATGAAGTCTTGTTTCTCCATGGGTGTGTTAGCAAAGCTGCTTATTGGGTAACAGGCACTCTAGGTCTCACCTTTCATGACGAGCCCTCACATGGTGATGACATTTCAGAAACAACACCAAGACATGATCTATGAAAGAAATCATTGGTAAAGTGAACTTTATTAAAAGTAAAACCTTTGCTCTGCAAAGACAGTATCAATAAGATGAGAAGACAAGCCACAGATCGGGAGAAAATATTTGCAGAACGTGTATCTGATAAAGGACTATTACCCAAATATGCAAAGGACATTTGAAATTTAAGAATAAGAAAACAGCTCAATTTAAAAGTAGGCCAATGACACTAATAGATACCTCACCAAAGAAGAAATACAGATGGCAAGTAAACATAGAAAAGGCCCACATCATATGTCATCAGGAAAATGCAAACTATAATGATGAGACATTGACACACTGCACTCCTTTTACCATGGCCAACCTCCAGAGCGCGGACAGCACCAAGTGCTGGTGGGGGTGTGGAGCGGTGGGAGCTCTCACCCACTCTGGTGGGAACGCAGGTGGTGTGCACAGCCACTGTGGAAGGCACTTTGCTTGTATCTTATAAAATTAAGTAGACTTTAACTGTCCGTCTTGGCAGTCACCTCTTCATGGTATTTGCCTTAGTTGAAAGCCTGTGTTCACACAGAAAGCCATGCATTTGCTGTGTAGAGCACTTTTATTTTATCATAATGGCCCAAACTCAGAAGCAGCCCAGCGGTCTTCCATGAGTGAGAGGATGAATACCCTGTGGTATATCCAGACAGAGGGATGCTGGTTTGGTGATAAAATGAAGTGAGCCATCCAGCCACAAAAGACCCATGTGTAACATGTGATAGCAGATGAAGGAGGTCAGTCTGAACGAGCTGTGTGCTGTTTGAGTCTAACTGTATGCCATTTTGGAAAGGGCAAAATGCTGGCCAGACTGAAAAGGGCATTGGTTTCTAGGGGTTGAGTAGGGAGGGATGAATAGGCTTGGCACAGTAGGTTCTTAGGGCAATGGAATTATTCTGTATGATACTAGATTGGTGGATATATGTCTCTACACATTTGTTAAAACCTATAGAATGTACAACACCAAGTGTGACCCTAAAGTAAATGGAGGACTTTAGGCAATAAGGTGTATCTATATAAAATCAGCAATTGTAACAAATGTACTGTCTGTGGGGGGGGGATGTTGATAGTAGGGATTACACAGGTGAGAGAGAGAGAGATAAGAAAGCCTTCCTCAGTGATCAATGCAAAGAAATAGAGGAAAACAATAGAATGGGAAAGACTAGAGATCTTTTCAAGAAAATCAGAGATACCAAAGGAATATTTCATGCAATGATAGGCACAATAAAGGACAAAAATGGTATAGGCCTAACAGAAGCAGAAGATATTAAGAAAAGGTGGCAAGAATACACAAAAAGACTATACAAAAATATCTTACTCACCTAGAGCCAGACATCCTGGAGTCTGAAGTGAAGCGGGTCTTATGAAGCATCACTACAAGCCTAGTGGAGGTAATAGAATTGCAGTTGAGCTATTTTAAATTCTAAAAGATAATGCTGTTAAAGTGCTGCATTCAGTATGCCAGCGAATTTGGAAAATTCAGCAGTAGCCACAGGAGTGGAAAAGGTCAGTTTTCATTCTAATCCTAAAGAAACTCAATGTCAAAAAATATTCAAACTACCTCACAATTGCACTCATCTCATACACTAGCAAAGTAATACTCAAAATTCTCCAATGGAATCTTCAACAGAATGAGAATCTAGTATTCCAGATATTCAAGCTGGATTTACAAAAGGCAGAGGAACCAGAGATCAAATTGGCAACAACCACTGGATCATAGAAAAAGCAAGAGAATTCCAGAAAAATATCTACTTCTGCTTTATTGACTATGACAAAGGCTTTGATGGTGTGGATCACAACAAACTGGGAAATTCTGAAAGAGATGGGAATACCAGAACACCTTAGCTACCTCCTGAGAATTCTGTATGCAGGTCAAGAAGCAAGAATTAGAACTAGACATGGAACAATGGATAGTTCAAAATTGGGAAAGGAGAATGGCAAGGTTGTATATTGTCACCCTGCTTATTTAACTTATATGCAGAGTACCTCGTGTGAAATGCTGAGCTGGATGAAGCATAAGCTGCAAACAAAATTGTAGGGAGCAATATCAATAACCTCAGATATGCAGATGACACCACCCTTATGGCAGAAATCAAAAAGGAACTTAAGAGCTTCATGATGAAGTTGAAAGAGGAGAGGGAATAAGCTGGGTTAAAACAACATTCAAAAAACAAATACCATGGCATCTGGTCCCATCACTTCATGGTCAATAGATGGGGAAACAATGGAAACAGTGAGAAACTTTATTTTCTTGGGCTCCAAAATCACTGCAGATGGTGACTGCACCCATGAAATTAAAAGACGCTTGCTCCTTGGAAGAAAAGCTTTGACAAACCTAGATAGCATATTAATAAGTAAAGACATTGCTTTGCCAACAAAGGTCTATCTGGTCAAAGCTATGGTTTTTCCAGTAGTCATCTTTGGACATGAGAGTTGGACTATAAAGAAAGCTGCACACCAAAAAATTGATGCTTTTGAACTGTGATGTTGGAGAAGACCCTTGAGAGTCCCTTGGACTGCAAGGAGATCACACCAGTCAGTCCTAATGGAAATCAGTCCTGAATATACATTGGAGGGATTCATGCTGAAGCTCCAATACTTTGGCCACCTGATACGAAGAAGTGACTCATTGGAAAAGACCCTGATGCTGGGAAAGATTGAAGGCAGGAGGAGAAGGAGATGAAAGAGGATGAGATGGTCGGATGGCATCAACAACTCGATGGATGTGAGTTTGAGCAAGCTCCGGGAGTTGGTAATATACATGGAATCCTGGCTGCAGTCCAAGGGGTCGCAAAGAGTCAGATGTGACTGAGTGACTGAACTGAATGGAACATTATAACATATATTTATACATAAATAAATATGTGAGATGATAGATGTGTTTATCAACTAGATGGAAAGAATCGTTTCACAGTAGATGTGCATAGCAAATCCCTGTAATATTTTACATTTTTCTGTGTCAGTTTATACCTCAATAAAGCTGAAAAATAGGCAAGTCTCCAAAATATTTATCTGAAAATTGTATAATATATGGTTGGCAGTTCATTTGTCATTTTGTTTATATAAAAAACTATTTTCTTTTAATTCAACTTATTTCTAAAGTATTCAATTTGAAATATCCTTACACTTGTATTGCTCATCTATTTCTTTTTTAAATAAGGTTTAGTGACACAGTTTTTCTTCAGAGTTATTGTTTGGTGTGACAAGTGTAGGATGAATTTACTGAAAATGCATTATGTCTCCTCAACCATGTAATTATTCCCACGAATCAGGTTAATGATGAGAAGCAGAAACTGCTTTCTGACCTTTCTGCCAAACTGAGAACAGCTCTTTCCCTTGGCACAGAAAGTAATAAGGTCAATCTTTGGCCTGGAGAACAAGTATGAAGAAATATCCCTTTCAGATCCGATAATCCCATTTTTATTAGTTACATCTTCAGCTCATTCCTCAGAGCTACAATCAGTTCACATTCTAAAAAATTGTATTTAATGATAATTCTTGAAAAATATCAGTACATCATTCTTAATATTTCAGCTTATAGTAAATTATAGAGGTGGAAAGAGACCGTAAACTCCAAATTCACATGGTCTTAGGAAGCCCAGTTATTTCCGTCTCTTGATTGTGTACAGCACTTTATTCTCTTTTCTTTTGTCAATGCAGAGAAGTCATAAGCATAGGGGAACTGTAAGTTTTGTCACATTGAATTAAAATGAAATACTCTGACTTAATTGAGCAATAATATAATGATTAGGATGATATAATTCATAATAAATAAAGTTTTACCTCATTGTAGCAGTCCCAGAATAATAGGGCAATTTAACTATATTTGTTGGAAGACTTTCTGCTTGTAAAACTCACAAAATCCATTATTTTTAAGATGGATTTGTTATAAGACTTTTATTAATAGACACATTATGTGCTATTTTTAAAATGAGGTTTCATAAAATATAGTACATGTATAGAAATTTCATAAAACATAGATGTACAGCTTCATTATTCAAAAGCTAAAGCCCTGTGTAATCACAGTCTAAGTCAAGAAGAGTGGGTTGTGCTCAACCCAGATTCTGTCTCTCCAGTGTGTCCTCCCCGCTCACACTGTGTTTGCATCCGTCTAAAGTAACTGCTGTCCTGACAACTGGGTAATGATTGTCTAGCTTTGCTATAGGTCTTTGTACCCCAACCAGGAATGCATTGCAAACTACTCCTGTAGTTTATCTGAATCAAGATCATATATATGTATATAATATGTGTAAATATAGTTGTGTATCTGCTTTCTTTCAATTTTCACTGTGTTCCTTGACATTCACTTACATTGTTCTGTGTGACTACAATGCACGAATTTTCCTTGCTGTATCCTCTTCCGTTATGGTATCACAGTTTGCTACGGTGTTTGTCTACAACATATGTTGAGGGCACACGTTTATCAGTGTTTTAAGCCACATGTACGTGGTTGGGACTGAGAATAATGCCATAAGGAACACGCTTGCGTGTGTGCAATGGGGCACAGGTGTCCACACCGAGGTGCGTTTATATTAGACGTGAAGAATCAAAGCCTCGCCAGTGGTATATGGGCCTCTACGTTTCTAGTCACCCTCCCTTCACCAAAATGTGACATTTCTCGTCTTCTTAGTTGTAGCCACTCTGGGAGATTTTACACAGAAATGCGTACATTTTAAAACTGCAATGGTTTCAGGTCTTACATTTAAGTCTAATTGATTTTGAATTTATTTTTGTATACAGTGTGACATAAACGTCTCATTTCATTCTTTTGCAGGTTGACATTAAGTTCTCCTAATACCATTTATTGAAGAGATTAGCCATTCCCCATTTCTCTCAAAGATTCAGAAACCATGTATGCATGGGTTTATTTCTGGATGTTCTATCCTGTCCCGTTGATCTACATCTGTTTTTCTGCTGGTATCTTATTCCTTGATGACTGTTATTTTGCAATACATTTGAAATAAGAACATGCAGTGCCTCTAGCTTTGTTCTTCTTTTTCAACATTGATATGGCTATTCAGGGTCTTCTGTGGACTTTAGCATGATTTCCTGTGGACTTTAGGATGATTTCCTCAAGAAACCACAGGGATTTTGGTTGGGATTCACTGCAACAGTGGCTACTTTGGATGTTACAGATCTCTTAAAATATTAATTCTTCCAATCCATAGATGCCGATGTCTTACTGTTTATCTGTATCTATAATTCCCTTCATTAAAATTTTGCAGTTTTCAGTATACAAATCTTCCACCTCTTTGGTTAATTCCTAAGTATTTTATATTCCCTGTAGCTATTATGAATGAGATTGTTTTCTTAATTTCATTCAAAGACTGGAGAATGAACCCCTTCAAATAAAAGTTAAAAATAGCAAAAGGGAACAAAATTAAGGATCAATGTGCAAATTTATATAGCAATGATTAAATTAACAAAGAAATGAAAACAAAGAAAGGCTTTAAATCACATTTTAAAGCAGATAAAATTTCCCCAAAGTTTTAAAATACCATTTCTGTGCTTTTCTATTTCATTATCTAGTATGTTTCACATATTTGTCATAAAAGATCTTAGCATATGTTTTAAATAGTCTGCTCAGCATTGCATGTGTTTGTTTGAGGATTAAACCTGCTTTGAAGGAATAAAAATCCACTCTTTCTCTACAATATGATAGCAAAGTAGAGCAGACTATGTCTACTGGGTCTAGTGTTAATAGTCTCTAATATCCACAGAGCTGTCTTTATATTGCAAACAGGGTCCAATGCAAGTCTGTTTAGTACTTTTGCCCCTTCCTGTCTAACGGCTATTTTTATTATCCAGATCTTATTGCCATCCCTTGGTTCCTGCAGAGGACTGTCTCCAGAACCAAAGTCTGCGGATTCTCAAGTCCCACAGTCTGCTCTGCACATCTGTGGGTTCCGCATTTGTGAATTCACACAACTGTGTGAATGTTGCCCTATGTTTACAGTCCGCAGTTGGTTGAATTTGCCAGCGCAGAGCCTGCAAATATGCAAAGCTAAATGTAATATATTGTCACTATAAAATAAAACATACACACTTTCTAAAGCAAAAGAATGTCAACCTAATGGCTGTTAAGGCAACAAACAGCACAACAGATACGTACAGTCTACTTCCAAATGATTTTATATGTGATTCTGAGCTATGGAAAAGCAAAAATTAACTACATTCATCTCCCTGCACTATTTCTCAGATTAAGGACTACTTACTTGTAAATAGAAAGGTGGTTTTTTTGTCCCCATAGAGTTAGACAAAGTTAAACTCATGATACACTATAGGTTAAGATAGTTCTCTTCTCTGAATATATTTATCAATTGAAAGAAAGCAGTGCACAGGTGCTAAATTTTCAGACTTAACCCATCAATGTAAAAATAGATACATAAAGTCATCCCAAATTTGGGTTAGCCTTATTAAAGCATGAATAAAGGAATTCTAGGCTGATTGTTGTCCTCATTTTGTACCCTGATGTTTATGTTCCATGATATTCTGGCTTTCATTCTTTCTCTTGAGAAATCAGTTATCGACCTAATCATTGGTTCCTTGGAGGTTATTGTTTATAAACATTAATGGAGACATATTATAAAATCTGATGACTGGTTCACAGTCATTTATTGAAGGTAAATGTGATTAATGTGCTTTTTGCAGCAGTTAATCTGATACTTTCATAAGAGAATGAAAGTATCTTGTGGTGCTTTATACACATAAGCCCCCAGAAATGAGACTCTGTTGACAGATAATTGTATTCCATTTCCTTGCAGATTGTCTACATGGGCTGGTGTGAAACGCGGGAGCAAGACCCGCTTCAGGACCGTGTGTACTCACCCACCTTTCTGGCCCTGAGGGGCTCCTGCCTCTACAAGTTTCTGGCACCTCCAGTAAGTGTTTCTGTTCAACATCCCTTATTTTTCCCATGTTATCACAGCATAGTGACATCAACTTTACAATGACAAAGAGCATATTAGTGATATATTTTGAAAATAAGGTACAGGGAAAAATGCAAAATAGCCCAAATGTTTCTGAAGAATTCTTGCTAAAGATATATATTCTGGCATTAAACACTGACTTTATAGCCCTTGAGAGACCTAGGATGCATTTCTATTTTGGTATTTTTGCGAAGTTCAATATGTTTATTATTTGACAGGTCTAAGTCAAATAAATCAGTAGTGCTTTCAATAACTTGTAATTTGGATGATGCCCTGTTGCACCTAAGGTCTTGTTTTTGGAAACATGTATCTTACACAACCATAGAATTTCAATAAATATTTATCAACTATAAATATTAAATGCCAGACTACTTGCTTACAGGTCTAATAACTACATAGGATCTTGGAATTATCAGGTTAGACTTGTTGTAATATTTAGTATCTATGTACACATAAAGTTCAAATCACCCAGAAGACAGAGAGAAAATCATAAATGCTTACACCTTTACACTGGCCCTACTCTGAACAATTTCTTAGGATTGGACAGGCAAATACATGTTTAAAGCATAAACAAGTGAAACAGCTTCAACATGCTGTTTAGTGCTTCACAATGTTAAGAACTTAGAAAAACTTCTTGATGTAAATATGTCTTTCTTAAATGCAAAGCCAGCGTTGACACGATGTCCAGTATTCTTTGTGTGTAGAAAATGGTAAACAGAAAACAGACTATTACATAGTGAAATATGGGCACAGTATTTTTTATTTACAGTAACTACAAAATATTGGCTACATTTCCCATATTAAAATAATTAACTCCCCTCAAAACAACACTTACAATTTATGTAGACATAACGCACCCCACTCCAGTACTCTTGCCTGGAAAATCCCATGGATAGAGGAGCCTGGAAGGCTGCAGTCTATGGGGTCGCTGAGGGTCGAACACGACTGAGTGACTTCACTTTCACTTTTCACTTTCATGCACTGGATAAGGAAATGGCAATCCACTCCAGTGTTCTTGCCTGGAGAATCCCAGGGACGGGGGAGCCTGGTGGGCTGCTGTCTACGGGGTCGCACAGAGTCGGACACGACTGAAGCGACTTAGCAGCAGCAACGCACACACTACTTAAAATATGTCCAGACACCGAGCAATGGAAAGTTGTTGCTTATAACATGAAATGTCTGCTGAAAGAGGAAGAGAAACAGTCTGAAACTAGGGGGAGCAGAGGCATAAACACGCATGAGGAAAACCTCACAGCTCAGGCTGCCTTGCCTGCGTGTGAGAACTTCATGGGCGCACCACAAGTATTAACAGAGCAAAGCAGGGGCCACCTTTCTAAAACACATGATGAGCTCGTTTCTCATCTTTTCAAGGTGACCACGTGGGACTGGACCCGAGCAGAGAAAACTTTTTCAGTTTACGAGATCATGTGTAAGATCCTGAAGGTAGGACCAAAAAGTGGTGATGATTGTAAAGGCTTTGCTTGGCCAGTTGGGGTCCTGGGTTCACAGGCAGTTTATGAAAATAAACAATGCCTGGATATGAAGGAAAATACAAGGTTAAGACATGGAAAAGAAAAATACATAAGAGAAAAGATAGAGTGGAGAGAAATGCACATCGACTTAGATAAGTCTTAAGCAGATTCCAAGGTCCCTCCGTGGGAGAGGGACACAAAGGGAAGTTTGTCAGGTCCTTGGAGAATGAAGTAGAAGGTCAACTGGAGATAGTCTGAATTTAAGCTTCAGTTATTACCAGAGTTGTATTTGCTGTGTAAAATGCAGAAGAGAAAGATCTGAATAAGACTTGGAATTAGAGAATGTAGGAAGTAAAAAGGTATATGCAAAAAAAATGTGTGTGTGTATACATATATATTACATATATATGTAATATATTTAAGTCACACAGTTACATTGCTTCTCAGAGTATAGAGCTGCATATTCAGCTGTCATAAATCAATTACACTTTTGTGCTGTACATAGGATTGTTGCAATAGGAAGTCACTGAGAATTCGGTAAAATCCCAGATAGCTTTTGTATCCATTTTGCTAGTTGTTTCTTTAGAATGATGTCAACTTTTGCAGTTGATAGTATTTCTCAAAGAAACTCAGCCACATACTCTGGGCACTGTCGGCTTTGTGTTACTTCTCCTTTGCATACTTTAAATTAGAGTGTGTGTGTGTGCTCAATTGTGTTGGACTTTTTGTGATCCCATGGACTGCAGCCCACCAGGCTCCTCCGTCCATGGGATTCTCCAGGCAAGAATATTGGAGTGGGTTGCCATTTCCTTCTCCAGGGCATCTTCCAGACCTAGGGATTGAACCCCCATCTCCTTCATTGGCAAGTGGATTCTTTACCACTGAGCCAGCCAGGAAGCCCTGTTGTTGAGGGGGGCGGGGTTTTTCAGCCAGGACCTTAACAGGTTATTTTTATCTGGCTATATTTTATAAACTATTTTTATTTTTACTACTTCTGCAAAAGATTCTATTTTCTAAAAAGGGATATTAGGAGACTGAAAAACAGTCTTCACATACCAAGTATTAAAAGCTGAGAGTAGGAATTTTATTCTTTGGAACTATTTAAAGGGAGGACTTTGGATTATTTCCTAAAGGAAGAGACAAATAACTAGCCATGATTCTGGCTGTTTATGACCCTACAATGCCCACATTTATAGGAAGAAGTAGTACACTTCTCCCTGCTGGATAGATATTTCCTTCTAAAACCATATATTCTTTGGATTTCAAAGCATAGACCTGATGATTCTTTTTAGTATGATGTAATTATCCTCTGAAGTAGAATATTAGAATAGAAATCTGAAGATGAATCTTATAGCTATTAATTAAAACCGTTAATCTCAATAGGCAGTATTGAAAGTCAACCCTGAATAATATTATAAGAAATTAGCATTATTGTTTTCATGTGTCTCTTGTTTGTTTGCTTTTCTAGTGCTAGTTATGCTAATTTATTGTAGCAAAGCTTCTGTTTGCTTCATAACAATGTCTTAGGGGGGAAATGCTGATATCAATCAAAGTAATAATGAAAAGTGATTCAAGTATACTAAATAAGAAATCAAGAATGTAAATCAAAGATGAAAAAGCTTCTTTTGATAATCATACTTTGTTTATATGCTATATACTTTTTTTAGCTTATTTATTTATTTTTATTTATTTATTTAATATTTTATTCTATTTTACAATACTGTATTGGTTTTGCCATACATTGACATGAATCAGCCACAGGTGTACACGATCTCCCAATGCTATATACTTTTTAAAAAGTTTAAGTATAAAGCATTTCTCCCTTTGAAGGTATGCAGCATTGTCCGTGAGGGCTACTTGTCTTTACTGGAACTCTACTCTTTTTTAAGTAGGAATTTCCTCCAAGTTTCCTGTTAACAGCTGAATCTAAGAGACGTTAAGCTAGTGAAGGAGTGCAAGCCAGGCCGAGGGGCTAGGTTTAAACAGGGGGATCCTTACCCAGGCTGTGACAGAGGGCAGGTTGGAAGGCAGAGTGTCCACCGGGGTCATGATATCCCCTTTCCCCACACCCCTTTGGATAGTGAATATATGAATAATAATTTAAAAGATAGATAATTTTGAAAATAATTATTCCAGTAGGTATTCAGTGACATTTTATTAGAAAAGTAATTTCAATATCTTGGCATCTCCCATAGCTATAAAAATGGAAATACTTGCATTCATGTATATTACTTTCACCTACTCTTGATGAATTTCTGCAAAGCACAAAAGAATTGAAGTTTTGTAATTATTGAGTTAATATCATTTAAAACGCATGCTATATTCCCACATTGGTCATATTGGCTGAAAAGGACACAAATTTTTTTTTCATTTTGTGATGTACAAAAGCAGATTTATAACATTCTGAGTCATTTCCTCAACTTTCTTTTCTACAGTTTTTCGTCAGTTCTTAGCTGCATTCTTTTCACCTTTTAACATCCCTGAAGTTGCTGCACATATAGATGTGTGAGCATATTAGTTGAAAACTTCTACTAAGATCAAGAAATTGCATGTCAAAGTCATTTTGACTTCATGAATTACAGTTATGTAAGTAAGGGCAGCAAGTAAAGGAAATGTGTAGCTTTTAAAAAGCAATAAAATTTCTGAAACATGTTAGACAGTTTTTTCATGTCTCAGCTGGTAGAATATTCCCATGATAGTTAAGGATTATAGAAATCAACTCAGTAAAAGATACCATGCTTATAATCACCTTAAAACTTACAAATTACATTAATAAGTATTGCTTAATCTCATCATCTTCACAGCTCTGGAAGGAAAAAGGAGCATTGTGTGTTATCCACCTGTCCAGTGAGAAATGGAATCTCACACAGTCAGTGATTTGGTAACTACTCTTGCTAGGAAGAGTTGAAGCCAGAAATTTCTTCAGTGTCAGTTCAGAAAGGAAATGTGTCAGTTATGGACTTTGAGGACTGGAAATTGTCCTCTGTGACCATTGTAATGAAGAATTAGTGATTTCAGAGGGTAGAATCCTTGTTACTACAGCGCCTCCACCACACAGTGGTCAACACTGACCCAGGGGTGACTGGGTCAGTGGCTCAAGCATGTACCAGTCTGCATAACTCCAAGTTTCCATCAGGACAGTGACCTGCTGGACCGGCGGAGACACTGCTTCACCGTGCAGTCCGAGTCCGGGGAGGACCTGTACTTCTCAGTGGAGCTTGACTCTGACCTTGCCCAGTGGGAACGAGCCTTCCAAACAGCAACCTTCCTGGAGGTGGAGCGGATACAGGTGAGGGTCTGTGAAAGCTGAGGACCTGTGATCCCCAGGATGCATGACCCCTCCCTACAGTTCTGATATAAATTCAAGCGAACATGAAAATCCAGTTCTGTGAGGCTCAAATAAATGTTCAGTCACTGGCCATGGTTTAAATGAGGTGCAACACGACTCTGAAAGCATTTTAATTTTTCTATAATTTGATCTTTCTAGCTTATTTCCTACCACTCATCAAAAACACATTTTTAAATTTAATTAGAATCTTGCTGTTGTTGTTGTGTCTGACTCTTTGCAACCCCATGGATTGCAGCATGCCAGGCTTCCCTGTCTATCACTGTCTCCTGGAGCTTGCTCAAACTCACATTGCTGAGTTGGTGATGCCATCCGTCCATCTCATCCTCTGTCATCCCCTTCTCCTCCTGCCTTCAATCTTTCCCAGCATCAAAATCTTTTCTAATGAGTTGGCTCTTCACATTAGGTGCCCAAAGTATTGGAGCTTCAGATTCAGCGTCAGTCCTTCCAATGAAAGCTCAGGACTGATCTCCTCTAGGATAGACTGGATATCCTTGCAGTCCAAGGGACTCTGAAGCGTCTTCTTCAACACCTCAGTTCAAAAGCATCAATTCTTTGGCACTCAGCCTTCTTTATGGCCAAACTCTGACATCCATACCTGACATCTAAAACAAAAATGTTCTTACTTTAGTTGTTTACAAAGCCATTTCCTGGTCTCCAATCACAACCACTTAATTTCCAGCCGGAATGACTTTATTTACTCACAAGTCTTTTTCTTGCTGGGCCGCCTTGTATTCATCACTACCTTCCAAAACCACACAGATGAATTTGAAGTCTTCTCAGAGGTCACACCATGGAGGACGACTTTCCTGACTCCCAATCTGCCCTGCCATGTGCCCACCACTGTTCCTCCTCATCGGTCCTATTCAAGCTTGACCTCAACCTCCACCAGAATGCAGTATCTCTTTTGTCTTTTTCCCTAGGTCTGTCCACACTCTGCATGAGTTGGAGTGATCTGTACTTGTTTTTCTCACACTGAGTTGTAGGTTTCTGGGAGCATTTCATTTCTCTACCGACTGAAGTCAGTGCATTTTGTACTCACAAGTAATCAGCAGGTGTTTATTAAACTTTATTTCTTATATGTGAAATGACTGATGGCAGTAACACATTGTTATTATCTGGGGATAGTTGCCTGTAACAATGGACCTGGATGCATACTTTTCCAATTACATTGAACTGATTTGTGACATGTATTAATTTTTTTCTGACTACAAATTTTTATATTCAATCCATCAAGTCACAACAATGTGACATGACAATCAGGGGAAGAGACAAGGAGAAGACTCATTTATCACTTTTTCATTGCTCAATTAACATTTTCTAATATTTTGCTGATATACATTATCTAAAAATGTTAAAGTAACTAAGACATGTTTCAATAATCTAGTTGGATAGAACCTCAATTCAGTAAAAAGATTTTTCATATCAAAAGTGGAAAGATGAGAAATATCTTAAATATTATTTTATTAATATTTTAAGTATCAATCCCTAAGACTATTTTAAAGCATTGTATGAAGCTGTGTAGGAATTGACTTTTTTTTTTTTACTTATTTTGATAGTTTTAGGTTTTCCTTATTATCATTGCCCTGGAAAATTGCACTTCACTTGGAAACAAATACACAGCAATTTCTACTTGCTGGTTTCAACTTAAGATTTTCAAGTCTCTAATGTTGAGAAATGAGATAGAGATAAAATTGTGCTGTTTCATTCTATTTTACTGTTTTTTTTTAAACTCTGGACCTCATATTCTATAAGCTGATGTCCTGAGCAATACATTTTTTTGACTGGCACCTTACATATTCACAGTAGGAATTTAAGATGCATATATAAGTGAAAGTAAAATATTTAATGTCTTTTTAGCTTTTTGTTGTTTTGCACATTTTATAACTTCCCTTAGTGTGCTCCACCAGAAATAACCAATGACTGGTCACTGTGGATCTGTTACTTTCAAAATTCAAGCATGTAAAAATATGTACATGAAGAAGTTTATGTATTTTACTCATGTTTTCTAGTATTTCCACTTTAACTAAAGTTGATAATTAAATGAAATAAAGAGGAGACACGTCTCATTGTGAAACAGGTATTTTGTTGTTGTTCAGCCGCTCAGTCGTGTCTGATTCTCTGTGATCCCACGGAGTGCAGCACACCAGGCTACCCGTGGCCTTCACGTCTCCTGGAGTTTATTCAAACTCATCTCCAGTGAGTTGATGAATTATTATGAATTAATAAATTATTTATTTTGAAATCAGTTTTCATTAAGAAGACTGCATTTTAACATTTTCTACCTTCTAATCTATTCCTTTATCTATTTAAATATTTTCTTTAATTCACTATAGACATTTAGCTGTCATCCAAAAGGGCATATGAAAAATAATTTTATTTTTGATGTATCTTCAAATGTTATGTAATAATATATAAAATTGTGCAAATTAATGTATAATCATGATACATAATAATTATACTACATATAATAATCATACATAACATATAACAAATATATAGTCACTGGAGAAGGGGATGGCAGCACACTGTTGTATTCTTGCCTGGAAAATTCCATGGACAGAGGACCCTACAGTCCATGGGGTCACAAAGAGTATGAAACGACTGAGCAACTCACACTTTCACTTTTTTCACTTTCATATGATATATAATTTATATGATTATGTATTTATAATACATAAATGTATGTACTGCAGATGGTGATTTTATACTACATATAATAATCATACATAACATATAACAAATATATAGTCACTGGAGAAGGGGATGGCAGCACACTGTTGTATTCTTGCCTGGAAAATTCCATGGACAGAGGACCCTACAGTCCATGGGGTCACAAAGAGTATGAAACGACTGAGCAACTCACACTTTCACTTTTTTCACTTTCATATGATATATAATTTATATGATTATGTATTTATAATACATAAATGTATGTACTGCAGATGGTGATTGCAGCCATGAAAGTAAAAGATGTTTACTCCTTGGAAGGAAAGTTATGACCAACCTAGACAGAGTATTCAAAAGCAGAGACATTACTTTGCCAACAAAGGTCCATCTAGTCAAGGCTATGGTTTTTCCAGTAGTCATGTTATGCATGTGAGAGCTGGACTGTGAAGAAAGCTGAGTGCTGAAGAATTGATGCTTTTGAACTGTGGTGTTGGAGAAGACACTAGGAGATCCAACCAGTCCATTCTAAAGGAGATCAGCCCTGTGTGTTCTTTGGAAGGAATAATGCTAAAGCTGAAACTCCAGTACTTCGGCCACCTCATGTGAAGAGTTGACTCATTGGAAAAGACTCTGATGCTGGGAGGGATTGGGAGCAGGAGGAGAAGGGGACATCAGAGGATGAGATGGCTGGATGGCATCACCAACTCAATGGACGTGAGTTTGAGTGAACTATGGGAGATGGTATGGATAGGGAGGCCTGGCATACTGCAATTCATGGGGTTGCAAAGAGTTGCACACGACTGAGTGACTAAACTGGACTGATATATATATATTTATATATAATTAAGTGCAAATTTAACTTTTCTAAGAAGCATAATTTTTTGCACTTTTCTAGCTATAATTAATTTTATTATGAAATAAACATAGAAATTAAGCAATAAATCAAATATTTCCATATTCAAACATATAAGTATACTCATTATGTATGTTTATTAAGACTATAATCATAGAATAAAACTTTGAGAGTTTTCAACTTACACCATCTGTTTTAATAAATTATTATTGAAGTAATATAATTTAATTCACAATTATGTTCTTAATAAGATAACTGTTAATGGTCTATACTGAAGGTATTTTCACTTGGCATGTATTTTTTAAATAATGTCATTTGAAAACAGAAAACAATCATGTATAATTTAGAGGAAATCAGGCAACCTTGGATGTTCTTTATATTTGAATATAGTTTTAATAAAGTGACAATGGTTGAATGCAAGTATGGATGGTGCTCATGTACTAAATAAAATTACACGCCAAAATCAACTTGCTGTGCATTGAGTCATTTCTGACTCTTTCTAACCCCATAGACTGTAGCCCACCAGGCTCCTCTATCCGTGGGATTCTTCAGGAAAGAATACTGGAGTGAGTTGTTATTTCCTCCTCCAGGGGATCTTCCCCATCCAGAAATTCAACCTCCAACCTATGTCTTCTGTGTCTCCAGCTTTGCAGTGGATTCTTTACCACTGAGCCACCCAGGAAGCCCCCAAATCAACTTACAAGGCCCATTAAGTTTGCTTTTTAATCTGCTTTTTTTAAAAACTGAACTTCAAATGAATAATTTGACATGGTCATAACTTTCCTATGTAAACTGGGCTTAAGTATATGAATATACCTGTCTGGTGGAGGCAGCTTGATACATTTGGCCATTGTTATTGTTGGACAGAGGACTCTGGCGTGCTGCAGTCCATGGGGTCGCGAAAGAGTTGGACACAACTTAGTAACTCAACAAAAAAATGGTCAGAATGAGGCTCACTTAATGTATCGATACTTTCATACTTAGTATTATAAACACAAATAGGATATAAAGGTTGGTAGAGGTCTCTCTCTTTCTTCCTCTCTCTCTCTCTCCCCTTTGTTTATTAATTACAAGTATTTTTCATGATTTGAATATCCCACTCCAGTTTGCAATTAAGTGCAAGTAAAACTGGCCTATAACATAAACATGCATCATTTCATATAATTCCCAATTTGATTTCTTATCTGTTATTCTTTGTATCTCAGCATCTATATTTAACTAGTCTTCCCAAAGTATTTATGTAAGTAAAATTATAATTTAGTCTGAACTCAGTGTGAACAATCGTTAATTATTGATTTAGAAGAATCAATAAGTTTACACAAATAATAGGCAAGGGTAAATGTCTTTAGGACGTAACTTATACCAATCGATGAACATACAGAGACTCTTAAGGTCGTGGTGTTCTTGACCTGGTTAATAAATATGTTTGTGTGCCTGAGAGCTCTCTCTAATAATACTGATAAAATGACAATAACTTTCAAATAACTCACTTTTAGTTTAATAAAAATGCAGTGATATGTAGCTACATAATATAATGATTTAATATCATCTTGCCTACACCCAAAAATATGTGTATAGTTTTATTGCCAAGAGAGTGAAGGGCATCAAAGTGGCACAAGGTCAAGACAAGGTCACCTGGGGTAGGATGGGAAACGGAACCTCGCATCCCCAGGCAATCCACAATCATTCAGTTCATGCTCTGTTAACATCAGGATGTCAGTCAGACCAGCTTTCTCCTACAGCTATTGCTGAAGTAAAGTCTGCTGTTGTGTTATTAATCATATAAGGAACTTGTCACAGGCAGTATGACGCAGTCTAGTAAATGTGGGCTCTTCACCCTGATGCTGGGTCAGTCCCGTGAAAGTAACAGTTCTCTGTTCTGTCCAGTGCAAGACATATGCATGTGTGCTGGAGGGTCACCTGATGGGGCTCACGATTGACTTCAGCACCGGCTTCATCTGCTTCGACGCTGCGACCAAGGTAGGGTGTACCGTCAGCTCGAGCATGAGGCAGGCTGATGCGCTGAGAACAACTGAAACCACTTCCAACTGCTGTCAGCAGGCTGCCTGGTGATCAGGTGCCAACCTTTATTAATAGGAGATAAATTATGCCTCAATCTGCTTAGAGAAACATAGAAGTTAAACAAATGTTTTGCCACAAGACATTACAACTATATAGTGTTTATACTGGAGTGGGTAGCCATACCCTTCTCCAGGGGATCTTCCCAAGGGACTGAACCTGAGTCTGCTGCATTGCAGGCAGATTCTTTACTGTCTGAACCATCAGGGAAGCCCCATATATACATATATATCCATGTATTATATATGAATGGGCTTCCCTGGGAGGCTCAGATGGTAAAGAATATGCCTGCAATATGAGAGACCTGAGTTCAGTCCCTGGGCTGGGAAGATTCCCTGGAGAAGGATATGGAAACCCACTCCAGTTTCCTTGCCTGGAGAGTTCCCACGGACAGAGGAGCCTGGCAGGCTACAGACCATAGGGTCGCAAAGAATCAGGCATGACTGAGCGACTAAGCACAACATATACATATATTCTCTTTTACTAAAGGTATGACCTCACAGTGAAGGGAAATTTTCTTCTTTCAGAACAATTTTATTAAAGCATTCTTTTACTATTTTTCTGTGTCCACATTTTCAATATCAAAAATGGGGAAACTTCTTTTTTTTTTTTTTTTTTAGTTTTATAGGTAGTGTGGGCTTCTCTTGTGGCTCAGATGATAAAGAATCCACCTGCAATGCAGGAGACCTGGGTTCAAACCCTGGGTTGGGAAGATCCCTCGGAGGAGGGCATGGCAACCCACTCCAGCATTCTTGCTTGGAGAAATCACATAGACAGAGGAGCCTGGTGACTACAGTCTATGGGAACGCAAGGGGTCAGACGACTGAGTGACTAAGCACACCGCACAGGTAGCAGGTTAGAATTATAGGATGGAGGCTCACTGGTTCTCAGCATAGGGAGCTCAAGGCAGCCTGGAAGCATGTAGCTAAATCAGTTCCATTCAGCACAGAAAGACCACTCATCCCAAGGTAACTTGTTGTATGTTGCTAATTTAATGAACGCCTTTACATTTGAGTCAATTTCTAGGAATAAAGATTTCTTTGAATTGCAAAGAATGCAATTTTTGATGTGATTTTTAAATCATACTTGGGGGAAAAAAAACGAAAATGATTGACTTGTAGTAATAAAGTTCATAGCTAAGCTTAGAAATCAAATTAGTCAAATTGAAGAATAGCACTGCCTCAAAAATAAAATGTCTTAGGGCTCCTGTGTTAACTTAGCGGTTATTTAATAAAGTGCTTAGTCTCTGTCAGTGGAGCAGCCTTCAGACAACCTGGAGGAGAATAAAGCAGCCGTGGCTTATTACATTGTCAGGTATATTGACTTAAATGTAGCCATCTCAGTAAACTCATTTCATGTTCTCCCCAGAGCTGTTGCTCTCCATTAAGCTGGCAAAGTTGTATGCATATGCCACAAAGAAATCACTGGCAAAGGGCTGATTTCTACAGAGAATTGCTAATATGAGTCATAAATGTGGCTGAATTTTATCATGTTGCCAGAAAAAAAGCAACAACCAACAATAAACAGCATAAAAACAAACCCCCAAGGATCCAAGAAATTTATACCAGCAAAACCAACATTTTCTCCCAGTCTTTATTATGTAGATGGCATGTGAAGTTACTCAGTATAAGATTAGTAAGTTATGAATAACAGCATACCATATCCAGCAGCAGGTGGAAACATGAGCAAGAACCTCTTTTTCCATGTGTATCTGGATTATTCTAAAATTTACATAGATATGATTATAGTAAGTACTCTGTAATCAGTGCTCCTTGTCACGATGTGGGCATTTTCAGAATTCAGAGAAGCTATGAGCCATGACATGCAGGGCCACACAAGATCATAGTGAAGAGTTTCATGACTTTAAGCTATTGCTAAACAACCCACAAGGTCTACATTTTAGAAAGACTCTTTGTTTTTTCCCTTTTTCTTTTAAGAGAGTCCAAATAAAATGTCAAAGTGGTCATCTGTTTAAACCTCTGTAAAGGTTCCATTTATTTGACGGAAACACTGATACATACACACATTATAGGAAAATAAAATGTTTGATCAGGAAATTTCATCAAATCTTGGGCCCCTGGCCCAATGCTGGTGAATTTCTGTCCTGTTGACTCCAGCTCAGATACACAGCTGGCTTCCTCGGGATGCATCCTGAGCCCTTGAGCACCGTGGGTCCACCCTACTGCTTGTTGTCCATCTAGTTCTGACTCTCCTGCATTCCTCTCTCCGTTATCAAAAGGAACCTAAATTGTGTCCTGTGCCCGGGCCTCTTTCTCAACAATTCCTCCTAAAAAAAAAAAAGCTGGAGGGTGCACCCTGACCAGTGCAAGCAGTCCTTCTCATTTGGATTCCTGCAGCACTGGCCAGGCCTGCCTTCTCCTTGTGTTTATTACACACTCTTTATGCATCGACTCTGAGCCTTGACAGTTGAGAGACACAAGGTACACAGAAAAGGATACCTTCCCTCCTCTCAAGACACCTGCAGTTCATGAACAGGTCTGGAACAGTCTCGTGGATAGGACAGGTCTGGAACCGGGGGCCTTCGGTGGTCTGGGGGAGTTCCCTGCCTCTTTGTCCCCTCTCCCACCATTGCCAGATGAATTATGTTTCTAAGATGCCTCCTCGTAGTCACTCACTTCAGTGTCCTTTCATCTTGACAAAGATGTGGGTCTGATTGTTAGCTTGTGCTTCAAGAGGAAGTTCTGTAATCAGTTGAAAATCACTTTGTTGTTACTATGGAAGAAAAACAAAGAAATGGATGATAGGTGTTTTTGCTGATTCCCTGGCATGGCTTTTATTTCATGGTTATGTAAAATGAGATATTCAAATGAATTTATTCACATATATATTTAAATGATTATTTCATGGAAATGAATGTTGCTTTGGAATTAAAGGATATACTGATTACTAATTTATAGCCTTTGATAAGCATATTTTAGTTTACTTTTTAATGCTGGGATATATAGAACTAACTTAGTATGATTACTTTTACCAGTTAAAAGAGCAGTTTCTTCATTTGAGGACAGAGAAGAGCTGCATTGACTCACCTATTTTTTCTTTTCTCGTTAGGCGGTACTTTGGAGGTATAAGTTTTCTCAGCTGAAAGGTTCCTCTGATGACGGCAAGAGCAAAATCAAATTTTTGTTTCAGAATCCAGATACTAAACAGATTGAAGCAAAGGTAAACCCAAATTCATCACACAAACCACCTCCAACTGCATTCATGCCATTAAGAGACAGAGGGGAGGAAATTTAGGAGACCCGTAAGTGCAAAAACACATTTTTGTTTACCTTGGAGGAGCTCTCATGACCAAAAAAACAGATTCACTTTAAAATTTTAATGACAAATTTTCACTGAAATGCGTACTTGAGAATAAATTACATACAACCTTTCATTTCTTAGTTTTAATTTTTGTGAACTGTATTTCTGTCACACTATGATAATATTGTGGGAACTGAAACATTTTCTTGATGCTTCCACATTCTAAATAATAATTTATAAAAGATATCTATCACTATTTATTCCCTTCTGATGACGGCAAGAGCAAAATCAAATTTTTGTTTCAGAATCCAGATACTAAACAGATTGAAGCAAAGGTAAACCCAAATTCATCACACAAACCACCTCCAACTGCATTCATGCCATTAAGAGACAGAGGGGAGGAAATTTAGGAGACCCGTAAGTGCAAAAACACATTTTTGTTTACCTTGGAGGAGCTCTCATGACCAAAAAAACAGATTCACTTTAAAATTTTAATGACAAATTTTCACTGAAATGCGTACTTGAGAATAAATTACATACAACCTTTCATTTCTTAGTTTTAATTTTTGTGAACTGTATTTCTGTCACACTATGATAATATTGTGGGAACTGAAACATTTTCTTGATGCTTCCACATTCTAAATAATAATTTATAAAAGATATTCTATCACTATTTATTCCCTCTTTGGATATGAATGAGTGTATGTCTGTGCTCAGTCACTCAGTCGTGTCCTCTTTGTGATCTCATGGACTGCAGCCCGCCAGGCTCCTCTGTCCATGGGATTCTCCAGGCAAGAATACTGGAGTGGGTTTCCATGCCCTCCTCCAGGGGAGCTTCCCCACCCAGGATCACATCCACTCCTCTTACATCTCCTGCATTGACAGGCAGGTTCTTTGCTACTAGCGCCACCTGGGAAACCTTTGAATATAAATACCAATTCCTAAAAAATATTTTTTAAGTCAATTCATGTTTTTGTATGTTATTCTGTTAAACAAAATGAATAAAAGAATGATTTTTTGCTTTGCTCCATGTAGATTTTCAGTATTCTGAAATATATCAGAAAGATTCACTGCTTTTATGTTTATCATTATGTATTTGTAGATACTCAAAATCTGAAGGACTTTCTTTGCCCTATCGTGAAATTCACACCAACAGTCTTTGGGTTGGAATGAGTTATAAATATATTATTTCAGTGGGGAAGAGAGAATAAATAATGAATACCAAAGTGAAAAATGATTCTATGGAAATGAAAACTCAGAGATAAATTTTCAACTCTGACTTAAAATGACCATAATTCAGTTACATCCCGGTACCTATTAAGTCCAGGGGAGGTTTGGCTGACATTCAGAGCCTCCAAAGGACAGGCCCTTCCTGACTCCCATCGGGGCTCTGCAGCCCTTCTCTGTGCGGACCAGAGGTTCTTGCTCTCCTTTTAACAAGATAGCTTCCTTCTCGCAGCTGCTCCTGCTTTTGTCTGGACTCCTCTCTCAGTCTGCTGGGCTCTGACTCTATCAGAGTGCCCACCCCTGCCCTGAGCTTGTCCCTAGACTCCTCTCGGCACCTGCTCCTCAGAGCTGTGAGGGGGCTGTGGAGCGACTCCTCTCTGCCAGCTTCTGTCCAGCTGTTCTTCACATATGTCTCCAGTCAGTGTGGACGGAGGCCTGGGTACCATCACCCTCTCCCTCCTGACTCCCATGTCCTCACCCCACCTCGCTTGGTTCCTAAATGCAGACCTGCCTGTGGGCACCCCAACTCTGTGCCCCCGGCTGCCATGGGTGGATCATTGCTCTGGGTCATCACGCACACTGCTCTTTCAGTTGCTTCTTGGCGTCACTATAAGAATGAATCTCTACTCTCCAAAAGGCTGTATCTCTAAGTTCTGGCGGATTCCCCACTTTGACACTCAGGAATCTTAACATGGTGAGTGGTGTCAGTGTTGTCAGTTCTGTGTTCTTCGGGCAAACGTGGAGTGTCACCGCTAGTTAATATGTTTGATTTCATAAACTCCTTCTCATCTGATATTTTTAATGTGCTAACAAATCCTTAGTCCGCAACATGAAGCACAAGAGATAAATGCAGTGAAATGACTAGTAACTACTGTATTTAGACTTCGTTAATATAGCTCATATACTTACTGCTTCCTTAACTCTTCTATTTATTAATTGTCTGCCAGCTTCGTAAAGGAGAAGGCGATGGCACCCCACTCCAGTGCTCTTGCCTGGAGAATCCCAGGGGCAGGGGAGCCTGGTGGGCTGCCGTCTGTGGGGTCACACAGAGCTGGACGCGACTGAAACGTCTCAGCAGCAGCAATTTCAAAATGCCGCTTTTTATGGTTAGCATGTTTTACATAATACTTCATAAATTCATTTTATAAGAAATAGTTTCAGAAGCTATTTATTGAATGTTTTTCCTTGAATTTAGTGCTATTAGTGGCTTAGTCATGTCCAACACTGTGCGACCCCATAGACTATAACCTGCCAGACTCCTCTGTCCATAGGATTCCCCAGGCAAGAACACTGGAGTGGGCTGCCATGCCCTCCTCCAGGGGTTCTTCCCAACCCAGGGATCAAACCCAGGCATCTTGCATTGCAGGTAGATTCTTTGTCACCTGAGCCACGAGATTCAGTTCAGTTCAGTTCAGTTGCTCAGTCGTGTCTGACTCTGTGACCCCATGAATTGCAGCACACCAGGCCTCCCTATCCATCATCAACTCCTGGAGCTCACCCAGACTTATGTCCATCAAGTTGGTGATGCCATCCAGCCATCTCATCTTCTGTCACCCCTCTCTCCTCCTGCCCCCAATCCCTCCCAGCATCAAAGTCTTTTCCAATGAGTCAACTCTTCACATGAGGTGGCCAAAGTACTGGAGTTTCAGCTTTAGCATCATTCCTTCCAAAGAACACCCAGGGCTGATCTCCTTCAGAATGGACTGGTTGGATCTCCTTGAAGTCCACGGGATTCTCGAGAGTCTTCTCCAACACTATAGTTCAAAAGCATCAATTCTTTAGCGCTCAGCTTTCTTCATAGTCCAGCTCTCACATCCATCATGACTACTGGAAAAACCATAGCCTTGAATAGATGGATCTTTGTTGGCAAAGTAATGTCTCTGCTTTTGAATATGCTATCTAGGTTGATCATAACTTTCCTTCCCAGGAGTAAGCGTCTTTTAATTTCATGGCTGCAATCACCATCTCCAGTGATTTTGGAGCCCCCCCCCAAATAAAATCTGACAGTTTCCACTGTTTCCCTATCTATTTCCCATGAAATGATGAGACCAGATGCCATGATCTTCGTTTTCTGAATGTTGAGCTTTAAGCCAACTTCTTCACTCTCCTCTTTCACTTTTAATAAGAGGCTTTTTAGTTCCTCTTCACTTTCTGCCATAAGGGTGGTGTCATCTGCATATCTGAAGTTACTGATATTTCTCCCGGCAATATTGATTCCAGCTTGTGCCTCTTCCAGCCAGGGTTTCTCATGATGTACTCTGCATATAAGTTAAATAAGCAGGGTGACAATATACAGCCTTGACGTACTCCTTTTCCTTTTTGGAACCAGTCTGTTGTTCCATGTCCAGTTCTAACTGTTGCTTCCTGACATGCATATAGGTTTCTCAACAGGCAAGTCAGGTGCTCTGGTATTCCCATCTCTTTCAGAATTTTCCACAGTTTAATGTGATCAACACAGTCAAAAGCTTTGGCATAGTCAATAAAGCAGAAATGGATGTTTTTCTGGAACTCTCTTGCTTTTTCCATGATCGAGTGGATGTCGGCAATTTGATCTCTGGTTCCTCTGCCTTTTCTAAAACCAGCTTGAACATCTGGAAGTTCACAGTTCATGTATTGCTGAAGCCTGGCTTGGAGATTTTTGAGCATTACTTTACTAGCATGTGAGATGAGTGCAACTGTGGGATAATCTGAGCATTCTTGGGCATTGCCTTTCTTTGGGATTGGAATGAAAACTGACCTTTTCCAGTGTTGAGACCACTGCTGAGTTTTCCAAATCTGCTGGCATATTGAATGCAGCATTTTCACATCATCTTTCAGGATTTGAAATAGCTCCACTGGTATTCCTTAAATTTAGAGGCAGTAATTTTTGAGTAGTGAAAAGAGAAGTTTCAAGGCCAGTGAGACAGTGTGACCACTGGTGAACTGCCAAACTTATTCAAAGTCCCCACCATGTATAAAATGAGGAAAAGAAAGACCTAAATGGATGATACTGAAAATACCAGATTAATCATGGACACTGTTTTAAAACCAGCCAATCAGAACAGCGGCCAGCTCTATAGAATCATTTAGCCATTCTGGTGTGCGTTGCCTCTGCCAGTACTACAGAGTTCATATACTATTAAAACTAGTACAGTTGCTATTTTGTAACCTTTATCACGGTAACATGTGAGCAGTAATCAGAAGCTCCTGCACAGAAGGAAAGCAGGAAGAATGCCAGCCCCTACCACATCACAGAACTTATAAACTGATGTCATTTGAGACTTCAGCATTTCCTCACCTTTTCTAAATGAGGGAATAGCCAGCACAATACAGTGAAAAGAAAAATTAAGATCAAGTAACTTTAAGTGCCTGATGCTAAGAGTAGACTCATTGGAAAAAGACTCTGATGCTGGGAAAAATTGAAGGCAGGAGAAGAAAAGGGCGACAGAGGATGAGATGGTTGGATGCATTCACTGACTCAATGGACACGAGGTTGAGCAAACTCTGGGAGATGGTGAAGGGCAGGGAAACCTGGCATGCTGCAGTCCATGGGGTCATAAAGAGCTGGACACGACTAGTGACTGAACAATAACTTGAGTAAAACTCTTTTCTTTACTATTTCCCAGCTACATGACCTTGGCAATTCACCAAATTATGACTGCTGCCTTGCAGGAAAAATGTAATGAATAAATACCCATAGTACTTGGCATATGGAAGACAATAAATCACTCAGGAATGATTTCATCTTCAAAGATTGTAGCATGAATGTAGAGGAAGTATTAAAAAATAGCAGTTGTTATTATTAGAAGACCAGTTAGTAAAGGTGATTACTTATATATGTAAACTGTCCTGTCCACATTTAAGAAATTCAAATGTATAACCATAATCCAAGTTTGTGTCATTTATCAAATTCCTTGGACAATTAATTTATATTATTTTTAAAATTGTAATGGGGTTAGAGATAGGAACCCCAAGTCAGGAACAGAAACTTCTCCTGCATATTATATGATATATGTTATATTACTTAATCTGTTGTAATACTGGCGTCCACCTGATGTGGTTGTTATTCACCACTGTGCCTTCTTCACTAGATCAAGAATGCGTAAGTGTGAGGAATGTGTATTACAACCCAGCATTCCTAAGGCTTGACCTGATGCTTGCCTGGAAACAGGCGAGTCATAACTGTCTCTATTTCATTTAATTTGATATTTCCTGGTCCATTATTTAGTCATTGTGTAGACATGAGTTTATTTCTGGAATAAATGCCTAAGAGGGCAGTTGCTCAGTCATATGGAAAGCGTTTATTTAGTTTTAAAGAAAATGCCAAATCACTGTGCAGAGTAGCTGTGACATTTTGCATTCCCTTCAACAATGTACCAGAAACTCAGTCTCCTTACATCCTCCCCAGCATTTGGAATGGTCACTACTTTTCTTTTCAGCAGTTCTCATCATAGTTTTAATTTTCATTCCCTAATGACTAGCAGTGATTTTGGGGGGCAGGAGGGCGGGAGGTTTCCAAAATCACTGCACGTGGTGACTTGCAGCCATGAAATTAAAAAACGCTTGCTCCTTGGAAGGAAAGTTATGACCAACCTAGATAGTATATTTAAAAGCAGAGACATTACTTTGCTGACAAAGGTCCATCTGGTCAAAGTTATGATTTTTCCGGTAGTCATGTATGGATGTGAGAGTTGGCCTATAAATAAAGCTGGGCACTGAAGAATTGGAGCTTTTGGAACTGTAGTGCTGGAGAAGACTCTTGAGAGTCACTTGGACTTCAAGGAGATCAATAAGTCAACTGCAAAAGAAATCAACCTTGAATGTTCATTGGAAAGACTGATGCTGAAGTTGAACTTCAATACGTTGGCCACCCGGTACAAAAACTGACTCATGGGAAAAGACCCTGATGCTAGGAAAGATTGAAGGTGGGAGGAGAAGGGGATGGGATGGTTGGGTGGCATCACTGACTCAATGGGCATGAGTTTGAACAAGCTCTGGGAGTTAATGATGGATAGGGAAGCCTGGCATGTTGTAGTCCATGAGGTCGCAAAGAGTCAGACATGACTGAGCAACTGAACTGAACTGAATGACTAGCAGTGCTGAACAACTTCTTATGTGACTATTTTCTAAGTAGTTATGTTCCCTTTGGTGAAACATCTCTTCTTATTTTTTCCTGTTTTCAAATTGTATTTTGTAATTTGTTTTACTTAAGAGTTTCATGAGTTATTATATATTGGATTGGCCAATAAGTTTGGAAAAAACCCAAGCAAATTTCTTGGCCAGTTCAATATTTTGTATACAAGGATTTGTTAGATATAATGTTTGCAAATATTTTCTTCCAGTTTGTAATTTGTGTTTCATCTTCTTAACAGTGTATCCTGTATCTTGCAGAGAAATTTAAAGATTTTTAGAAACCAAATTATCAGTTCTTTCTCTTAAAAATAATGATTTTAGTGTCATGTAAAAAATTCTTCAGCACCTCCAAGGGCCAAACGTTTTCTCTTATGCCACTTTCAAAATGTATTATAAGCTTGCCATTGACAGTTATATATGACACATTTGAGTCTATTTTTTTTCCTATAAGTTGTGGGGTTTGACTGCCTTCTCTGTTTTGCCTGTGGTTATCTGGTTACAACACCACCACTTGTTGTAAAGACCATTCTTCCTCTGTTGAATTATTTCAGCAGCTTCATTAGAAAATCACCTGGTCCCCCTCTGTGTACTACTTCTTGGTTCTTTTTTGCATCTGTCACTTTGCTAGTATCATTCATTCTTTGACACATTCTAAATGACAATACTTGAAACGGATGGTTCTGTCTACTTTATGGTTATCTTTCAAAACTGCTTTAGTCGTTCTCATTTCTTTGTGTTTCCATGGACATTTGAAAATTACCCTCTGTATATCCATGAATAATCTCAGAGGCCCTTCAGGAGGGAGGGCATGACAGATATCAATTTCAGAAGAATTGACATCTTTACTATACTGATTTCTTAAAGCAATGAAAACAGACTATTTTTTTGAGCTTTTGATTTATTTCTTCAGTACTGTGTAGTTTTCATTATATAGAACCTATGCATATTTTGTTAAACTTAGATAAACCATTTATTCTTTTTTCTGAGAGAATATAACTTCTTAAAATTTTTCATTTTCCAAATATTAATGCTAATATGTAGCAATATAATTAACGTTTATATATTTGCATTGCATCCTGAAACCTGTATATTTATACACACACACACACACACATATATATATTTTTAGTTCTAGGTCTTTTGTTTCTATTTATGCTTTTTAAAATTCTTCCAGTTTATTTACATAGATTACTAAGACATATGGAAATAAGGAAAGAGTTTTCTTTTTTCAGATTCATATAGCATTGTTCAGCTCACTTCAGTCACTCAGTCATGTCTGACTCTGTGGCCCCATGGACTGCAGCATGCCAGGCCCCCATGTCCCTGTCTCTTATACACATCTAGATGTGTATAAGAGACAGGAATATAACTTCTTAAAATTTTTCATTTTCCAAATATTAATGCTAATATGTAGCAATATAATTAACGTTTATATATTTGCATTGCATCCTGAAACCTGTATATTTATACACACACACACACACACATATATATATTTTTAGTTCTAGGTCTTTTGTTTCTATTTATGCTTTTTAAAATTCTTCCAGTTTATTTACATAGATTACTAAGACATATGGAAATAAGGAAAGAGTTTTCTTTTTTCAGATTCATATAGCATTGCTATCTTTTCCTTGTCCACAAATTTAAATACTATATTGAATACCAGTAATGAATGTGGACATTCTTCATTTGTTCCTTATTTTAGGGAAAATCATTTAGCTTTTCATCAAGTGAGTGAGTAAAAGTTGCTCAGTTGTGTCCAACTCTGCGACCCCATGGACTGTAAGTCCATGCAATTCTCCAGGCCAAAATACTGGAATGAGTAGCTTTTCCCTTCTCTAGGGGATCTTCCCAACCCAGGGATCGACCCAGGTCTCCTCTATCGCAGGAGGATTCTTTACCAGCTGAGTCAGTGGTCTAATGGGATTATTTTCTCAGGTTAAGCTAGGTCCCATATTTTTCTAAAGGTTTTATTATGAATGAATATCAATTAATATGACAATGTCAGTTTTCTTGTTTGGCTTCTTAATGCAACAGAATATATGAATGGATTTTCAGATACTGACCCTATCTTAAAACTAGAATAAACCCTAGTTAATAATGATGTGGAATTTCTTACATATATGGCTGACTTTTATTTGTCAAAATTTTAAGTATTTTTGCTTTTACATCTATGAGAGTTATTGGTCTGTTGGGGCTTTTTTGTTGTTTTTTGTTTGGTTGGCTGGTTGGTTTGGTACTGTCTTTGCCTACTTTTGGTATTGGAACAAGCTGGAATAAAATGAGTTGAAAATGTTCCTCCTCTTTTTTTATTTTCTGGAAAGATATTGTATACCATTGTTGTTGATTCTTCCCTAAAAGTTTAGTAAAGTTCTCTGGTGGAACCACATCAGTTAGGAGATTTCATTTTGAGGATTTTTTAAAACTATGAATTCAACTTACTTAGTAGATAATTATTCAAATTATCTATTCCTATCAGATGATTTGTGGTGGTAATTTTTACTTTCCAAGGTCTTCAATTTTATCTAAGCTGTCAAATTTATGTGTATAGACTTTTTCATAGTATTTCCTTATTGTCACTTTTAAGTGTGCAGATTCTGTAATAACATCCCCAATTCATTCCTGATGTTAATAATTGGTGCCTTCTTTCTATTTATCTGTCAGTCTTGTTAGAGACTATTCAAAGAACTAATAGTTCTCCTTTATTTTCTCAGTTGAGCTCTGCGGTACTTGATGAATTCTGCTCTTACCTTTATTATTTACTTCTCTTTGGTTGCTTTGGTTTTATATTGCTTTTCTTTTTCTGATTTCTCAAGTGGATTTTAAAAATTGTTGACTCAAAACTTTTTTGTTTCTAATATAAAAATTTAATTCTGGAATTTCCTTCTTAGGACTGTATTCCACAAATTTTTGTATACTGTATTTCTATTTTTATTCAACTCAATGTACTTTTAATTTCCCTCAAGGCTTCCTCTTTAACAGATGAATTTTCTTTTAAGAAGTGTAATGTTTATGTTCCATGTATCTGGAGATTTTTTTTCTATATTTCTAGAACTGATTACTAGTATGATACAGTTAGTCAGAGAATATATTCTGTATGATTTCAATTCATTTTTTATTGCCTGGGTGCTGGCTGAGGGTCACGGATGGAAGGCTGTCTCTTATACACATCTAGATGTGTATAAGAGACAGTTTGTATACTGTATTTCTATTTTTATTCAACTCAATGTACTTTTAATTTCCCTCAAGGCTTCCTCTTTAACAGATGAATTTTCTTTTAAGAAGTGTAATGTTTATGTTCCATGTATCTGGAGATTTTTTTTCTATATTTCTAGAACTGATTACTAGTATGATACAGTTAGTCAGAGAATATATTCTGTATGATTTCAATTCATTTTTCTCTTACCTTATGTCAGATACTCTACTTGAATAAGACAAAATAGACTTTAAAATACTTTTCAAAATATAGAGAAAGTTATATGATGAAAATGGGGTCAATTCAACAAAAAAGTTATAACAATTATCAGTATATATACTTAACATCCAGAGAAGGTGATGGCACCCCACTCCAGTACTCTTGACTGGAAAATCCCATGGATGGAGGAGCCTGGTGGGCTGCAGTCCATAGGGTCGCAAAGAGTCGGACACGACTAAGCAACTTCACTTTCACTTTTCACTTACGTGCATTGGAGAAAGAAATGGCAACCCACTCTAGTGTTCTTGCCTAGAGAATCCCAGGGATGGGAGAGCCTGGTGGGCTGCCATCTGTGGGGTTGCACAGAGTCGGACACAACTGAAGCGACTTAGCAGCAGCAGCAGCAGCAGTACTTAACATCAGAGCACCTAATATATAAAAATATCGACATATATGAAGAGAAAAATTGACAGAAATGCAACCATAGTAAGAGACTTCAAAGACATCACTTTGCCGACAAAGGTCCATCTAGTTAAAGCTATGTTTTTTTCCAGTAGTCATGTATGGATGTGAGAGTTGGACCATAAAGAAGGCTGAGCACCAAAGAATTGATGCTTTCCAGTTATGGTACTGAAGATTCTTGAGAGTCCCTTGGACTGCAAGAAGATCAAACCAGCCAATCCTAAAGGAAATCAACCCTGAATATTCATTGGAAGGACTGATGCTGAAGCTCCAATACTTTGGCCACCTGATACAAAGAGCTGACTCATTGGGAAAGACACTGATGCTGGGAAAGACTGAGGACAAAAGAAGGGCCATCAGAGGATGAGATGGTTAGATGGCATCAACAACTCACTGGACATGAATTTGAGCAAATTTGGGGAGATAGTGCAGAAAGGGAATCCTACATGATGTAGTCCATGAGATACGAAAGACTGGGGCACAACTTACCAACTCAGTCAGCTCACTTCAGTCACTCAGTCATGTCTGACTCTGTGGCCCCATGGACTGCAGCATGCCAGGCCCCCATGTCCATCATCAACTCCTAGAGCTTGCTCAAACTCACTTCCAGTGAGTCAGTGTTGCCATCCAACAATTCCATCCTCTGTCTTCCCCTTTTCCTCCTGCCTTCAATCTTTCCTAGCATCAAGGTCTTTTCCAGTCAGTCAGTTCTTCACATCGGGTGGCCAAAGTATTGGAGTTTCAGCTTCAGCATCAGTCCTTTCAGTGAATGTTTAGGACTGGTTTCCTTTAGGATGGACTGGTTGGATCTCCTTGCGGTCCAAGGCACTCTCCAGAGTCTTCTCCAACATCACAGTTAAAAAGCATCAGCTCTTCACCACTCAGCTTTCTTTATAGTCCAATTGTCACGTCCATGCATGACTACTGGAAAAACCATAACTTTGACTAGATGGACTTTTGTCTGCAAAGTAATTTCTTTTTTTTTGTTGTTGTTTAATAAGTATTGGAGTTTCAGCTTCAGCATCAGTCCTTTCAGTGAATGTTTAGGACTGGTTTCCTTTAGGATGGACTGGTTGGATCTCCTTGCGGTCCAAGGCACTCTCCAGAGTCTTCTCCAACATCACAGTTAAAAAGCATCAGCTCTTCACCACTCAGCTTTCTTTATAGTCCAATTGTCACGTCCATGCATGACTACTGGAAAAACCATAACTTTGACTAGATGGACTTTTGTCTGCAAAGTAATTTCTTTTTTTTTGTTGTTGTTTAATGCTTTATTCCGTTTCACAGTACTGTATTGGTTGCAAAGTAATTTCTTTGCTATCTAGATTGGTCATAGCTTTTCTTCCAAGAGCAAGCATCTTTTAATTTCATGGCTGCAGTCACCATCTGCAGTGATTTTGGAGTCCAAGAAAATTAAGCTGCTCATTGGTTGCATTGTTTCCCCATCTATTTGTCATGAAGTAATGGGGATGGATGCCATGATCATTGTTTTTTGAATATTGAGTTTTAAGCCAGCTTTTTCACTCTCCTTTTTCACCTTCATCAAGAGGCTCTTTAGTTTTTCTTCACTTTCTGCCATAAGGATGGTGTCATCTGTATATCTGAGGTTATCGATATTTCTCCTGACAATCTTGATTCCAGCTTGTGTTTCTTCCAGCCCAGCGTTTCTCATGATGTACTCTGCATATTAGTTAAATAAGCAGGGTGACAATATACTGCCTTGATGTACTCCTTTCCCAATTTGGAACCAGTCCATTGTTCCATGTCTGGGTTCTAACTGTTGCTTCCTGACCTGCATACAGATTTCTCAGGAGGCAGGTAAGGTGGTTCTGGTATTCCCATCTCTTTAAGAATTGTCCACAGTTTCTTGTGATCTACACAGTCAAAGGCTTTGGCATAGTCAATAAAGTAGAAGTTTTTCTGGAACTCTCTTGCTTTTTGTATGGTCCATTAGATGTTAACCATTTGATCTCTGGTTCCTCTGCCTTTTCCAAATCCAGCTTGAACATCTGGAAGTTCTTGGTTCACATAATGTTGAAGCCTGACTTGGAGAATTTTGAGCATTACTTTACTAGCTTGTGAGATGAGTGCAATTGTGCAGTGATTGGGCCATTCTTTCGCATTGCCTTTCTTTGGAATTGGAATAAAAACTGACCTTTTCTACTCCTGTGGCCACTAATAAATTTTCCAAATTTGCTGGCATATTGAGTGCAACATTTTCACAGCATCATCTTTTAGGATTTGAAGTAGCTCAACTGGAAATCCATCACCTCCACTAGCTTTGTTCGCAGTGATGCTTCCTAAGGCCCACTTGACTTCTCATTCCAGGATGTCTGGCTCTAGATGAACGGTCACACCATCGTGGTTATCTGGCTTATGAATATCTTTTTTGCATAGTTCTTTTGTGTATTCTTGCTGCCTCTTCTTAATATCTTTTGCTTCTGTTAAGTCCATACCATTTCTGTTCTTTATTGTCCCCATCTTTGCATTAAATGTTCCCTTGGTATCTCTAATTCATTAAAGAGATCTCTAGTCTTTCTCATTCTATTGTTTTCCTCTGGTCCTTTTCATTGATCACTGAGGAAGGCTTTCTTATCTCTCCTTTCTAGTCTTTGGAACTCTGCATTCAGATGGGTATATCTTTCCTTTTCTCCTTTGCCTTTAGCTTCTCTTCTTTTCTCAGCTATTTGTAAGCCCTCCTCAGACAACCATTTTGTCTTTTTGCAGTTCTTTTTCTTGAGAATGGTCTTGATCCTTGCCTCCTGTGCAGTGTCACAAACCTCCATCCATAGTTCTTCAGGCACTCTATCTTTCAGATCTAGTCCCTTGAATCTACTTGTCACTTCTACTGTATGACTGTAAGGGATTTGCTTTAGGTCATACCTGAATGGTTTAGTGGTTTTCTCTACTTTCTTGAATTTAAGTCTGAATTTGGCAATAAGGAGTTCATGATCTGAGCCACAGTCAGTTCCTGGTCTTGTTTTTGCTGACTGTATAGAGCATTTCCATCTTTGGCTACAAAGAATATAATCAATCTGATTTCAGTATTGACCATCTGCTAATGTCCAGTTACCAACTAAACAACAACAAAAGGAGACTTCAATACTCCACTTTTATTAAATCTCAAAGTTGTATTTTTTGGAAGAAACACAAACTCAAAAACTACTAGATAAAGAAAAAAGAGATATATAAACAAATTTAGAAATGAAAGAAGAGACATTATAAAGGATAACACAGAAATAAAAAAGAATAAACTAAAGACTTCACCATAATACTATAAAACTGATACTATAAAACTCCTGGGAGAAAACATAGGGAAAAAACTTCTTGACAGTCATCTTGACAATAATATTTTGGATATGATGCAAAATATGATATGTGATATAAAAGCATAGGCAACAAAAACCAAAACAGACAAGTGGTAGTACAATAAAATGATTTGCATAGCAAAGAAAAATTTTAAAAACCATTCTAAGTAATGTGAAAAAATTTTATTTGCAAACCATGCATCCAATAATGAGTTAATTTGCAAAATATATAAGGAACTCATACTACTCAATCCAAAATACAAATAATATAGTTAAAATGAGCTAGGATCTAATAGATACTTCTCTAAGAAAGAAATGTAAATAGCTATCAAATACATAAGAATTTGCTCAATATTTCTAAATCTCAGGGTAACACAATTCAAAAACACAGTGAGATATCACCTTACACCAACTTGGGCAACTATCAACAAAGTGACAAAGATAATAATGTAGGTAAAGATAAGAATGGAAACCCTTGTGAATCTCTGGTGGGAATGTAAATTGGTACCACTCTTATAGAAATCAGTATGAGCATTCCTCTAAAGAGGTAACTAGGGGTGACACATTATCCAGCAATCCCATTTCTGGATATTTTTCCAAATTAATCGAAATCTGTATCTTGAAAATATATTGGTTTCCCTTATGCAAGATTTGTGGTGATTGTTCAGTTGCTAAGTCATGTCCGACTCTGCAGCCCCATGGACTGCAGGACTCCAGGCTTCCCTGTCCTCCACTATCTCTCAGAGTTTGCTCAAGTTATACAAGATTAATAGAGACCTAATGCGCAATGTGGTGATGGTAGATAATGATATGAAATACTTGACATTTGCGGCAAGGATAGGTAGCCAGTAAACCACCCCTAGCATACACTCTAGTTGTTATAGAGGTTGTGGTATATGAATTAGTTTGATTGTGGTGTGCTTTTTACAGTGCATATATTTATCAGAGCATCAGCTCATGCACCTTAAACACATAGTTTTATATGTTTAAGATATCATCAAAAACCTGTATTTAAAAAAAAAACTGATGAAATAGTTAAGTAAAGGGACTCAGTTCTTGCTATATATGATAAGATGACAGCTTTAAATAAGATAAATATATCCCAGGTTACAAGGCAAATACATTAAAACCAGAGCTTATTTCTTATTTCACAAGAGATATTGTTTGTTTGGGGAATATGATTGAGTTGCTGTACATATTACAAGATTAAAAGTTCTAAATAGTGTTTAAATTTTTCATTGTGAAAAGTCTTAGAAATACTTAAAAAGGACAAGAGTTGGGGAAATATACTTTATTTTTTGTTGTTTTATGGCTATAAAAGACAATGTTATAATACCAAAACTGGTTATTTTTTTCTCTGAAAGTAGAAATTCATAAATTCTCACTTCATTACTCAGAAAGTTTAGTAAATTTGCCCTCAGTTTTTAAAGCCTCATTAAACTTCCCAGAACTTTCTTAGTAGAACAGAGGAGTGGTTCCCAGTTGAAGTCATGAGCAATATTACAGTAATTTGATAATTAATTTTTAGCTCATTTTATTGTTACTGAGTACTCTTTTTAAAGTGCTGTTTTTATGATGTTAGTATAGATACTAATTCATCAAGGTTTACCAACATATTCTCATTGTTGGCCATTAGTAAATTTCTTAGGCTAAAAAAAGTATATATATATATATATATATATGCTTACTATTTTTAACATTTCATTATTATTTTTATGTGTATCTATTTTTAAGTTATAATTTGATATAATACAAGAAGTCAGGGAATCCCCAGATTTCAAAATACTCTGCCTTCTAAAGGCATTGCTGTCGCTTTATTCATTGAAATTCATGACCATCCCTGTAGGGAAACACTGTTAAAATCTTTCATAAACTAGTGTATACAGCATATTAATCCTAAATTATTGGATTTACATCTGGCAAAGGTAGTACTTTTTGTATAATAAGAGAAGGAAAAAGAAAATTGCTTTTTTATTTAGTGGAACAGAGCAGAGTTTGGAAACATCTCTAAATAGACGTTTTCCCCAAAATCCTTCCTGTCCCCAATCTCTGTGGTTTCAGAGACATCAAGTGGCCCCAAGAGAACTTCCCACATAATATAAGATTTAGTAAGACTTAAATCAGAAATTGAGGATTGAATCCCAGTAATGCTACTTACCAGCTATTCTTTATAAATCTTCATTTTCTGATTATAAATTGTGGATAAAAATGTCTGCCCAAAAGGATTGCTCTCAAGATGAAATGTTCCCTGGTTTGCAGGTGAGGATTGAGCATACAACACGGTAAAGGGAACACTTCGTATGCTGAGTCAGCACCTGCCAGAGCCCCTACTAAAGAAACCATGATGTGCTGAAAAGTCTGCCTTTCAGAAGATAATGACTCATCGTCTAAGCAGCTTCCTATGTGGCATTTGGAGGGCTCATGAGCTAGGAAGCTTAATATTCACAAAGCCAAATCCAGGAGGGACTGGGGCTGACAGCCTTCCTCTGCGCAGAAAGCGAAAGATCAGCTTCCTGGCTAGCCTGTTGTTCATTTTCTCACTCTTTCTAGCATCTAAAACCAGAGGTTTTCTAGAACTCTGCTTTCATTGTGAACTCCCAGAGCTCCAGCTGTTTAGATTCTGGAGAGGGAAAATGAAGATGGGATGGCTTCTGCTTGTAATGAGGTCCTTCATCAAAGCTGTTTGGTGCCTCACACAGCAGGAGAAACTGGAGCAGCTGGGAGAGAATGGGGATGGAGGTGGGGGTGAAGTATATGTGTTTGTGTGTGTGTGTGCACCCGTGTGCATGTCTGTGATTTCCATACAACTGACTTTATCCAAAATCATAGTGTAGAAGAAACTGGAGTGGCTGGAACTAAATGTGGAGAATGAGTCGTGTGTGTGTGTGTGTGTGTGTGTGAGTGTGTGTGAGAGAGAGAGAGAGAGAGAGAGAGAGATTTACACATCTCTGATCTTACCTAGAACTTTATTTCAAATGCTTGATTGGAGCAGGGAAATGAATACATGAAGGAGAACTCTGCACTGGATACTCGTCTTCCTTGAAAAGAGCTCCTAAGCTCCTGGGAATCCCCAAGGTTTCCAAGTCATGTTTATTTCTCACTGAGAATGTTTCCCTCTTGTGCATGATTTATTTTCAAGTCTCTTATATTATTCATACGGATATTGAATTTTCACATATGTTAAGAATCCCAACTTCTTTTAATCTAGTAAACTAGAAAACTTAACCTGGTAATTTTTAGGTAAAACATATATTAACTGCCTCCAAAGTAAGCAACTGTCAGAGAGAACATGTCGAGGGCATGATTTTTTTTTTTCCTTTTTATCCAAAGTTACCATTCACCTATAGAAGAAATGGAATTGCGTTTTTATTTAATATAAGTAAAAACATTCTGAAAATCAAAATTTTAAGAATAAAGATATACTTGAAGGTTTTTCTAAGGAGGCAAAGTAACTCAAAATAATCAGGTATGGTGTTATCTTCTCATTATAAAAAGAATCAAAATTGCAAAAATCATGAAAGCTTTGAAAATGAAAAAAAAAATGAAGTGCATTTTGAGCCTGCTGAACTATTTGCTTATGAAAACGGTAATTACCCTGGTAAAGCCCATTTGCAGTGCTTGTCAGTACTCGACATGACACAGACCTTGTTCACTGAGGTATATACTGAAAACAGCAGATGAGCTGAGGAAAGATGAGTTGATGTTGGAATCAAAGGCTAAACTTAAGCACATCTCTGCCTCCTGCTTTTTCTTCTTATTGCCTTTAATTTCTTGCCCACTCCACAGCTGACAATAGGCGTAAAAATTTTAAAGTGCTGACTACATCAAATCATTACATATTCTTGACAAGGTATGAAAATATTAATCATTCTGAAATGTCTTCATAGTTAGGCTATTTATTTTTCTGACAACCAAGCTATAATCTCCAGTTTAACAGAGATGTGGCAAATATATTTTTGAGAATAAGTTACCTGTATTTTTGCCCAGTTGCAACATTCAACAGTATTCTCCCTTTTACCAAGAGTACCAAAAGCACACCTCATGTTTCCAAAGCCGTTCCACTTTTTTACACCTAGTGGATTTATACAAGTTGACACTGAACGCATTCAAAACCTGCGTGTAAAATGAGCTGGCTGCACAGAGAATGAAGGGGCTCTTTTGTGGACTGAATTGTGATCAGAGAAAACCTGCTGTATGACCAGTAACAGCTCACAGTGAGATGAGGCAGCTTACTAAAAATAAGGCTCCTGAAATCCTAATGGCCAAGAAACTAATATCAATTTAGGTGGAGTCATTTTAGGAATTTAAAATACTTAAACCAGAGCTCTGGTGTTTTAATACTTAGCATTGGAAACTAAGAACTCCCGATGCCATGAAAGGAATTACTTGGACCACATAGCTATCTTGCCTACATTGAGTAGATGTATTAACAACAAAGTATGATAATCAAAACTAATTAAATTTAAAATGAGTGCACACATTATATTTTAGAACTGAACCGTTTGGCTTATAGCATCGAAAACACTCATATCCCTTGCTTTCAGTGTTTCATATTCATTGTCCAACAGCAAATAGCAACTGATTCTAGAGAATAGTGAAGAGCACTTGTTAATCATTCTAATCCAAATTCTTTATTTGAATTGTCTCTAAAGAGATAAAAATACTTTTAAATCTACTGCTTCTCGTTGTTTACACTTTATCAAGAGTAAAATTTTAATCTGGCCAAGTGTATTTCTGTGCAGAGTTGATCAGTGTTAAAAAGACTCTCCTGGGTGATAATCATGTTAAGTCCTTCCAGCTCCTGGAGCACTGTATTTTGAAGTAAATCTTCATTTGAAATTAACATATGGAACAAAGTGCCAACAGTTTCCATAAGTTAGATATCTTTGATTCTAGTTAAGTTTATTGCACTTTAAAGAGAAGGTCTAGCTATTATCTAGTAGGGTGGTTATGTTTCATTTATCTCAAGGAAATTGATTTTTATTCTGTGTGACTCCTCTCTTGCTTTCAGGAGCTGGAGTTTTCGAATCTCTTTGCTGTTCTCCACTGCATTCATTCCTTCTTCGCTGCCAAAGTGGCTTGTTTGGACCCCCTGTTTCTAGGCAGTCAGGCTGCTGCCTCCGCGGCTTCCAGCTCCGGGGTACCGAGCAAAGCCAAGTATATGACCTGAGAGCCTGAGCCCGGCCTCCCTCTCATCCTGACTTGTAAACAGAACGACCTTACTCATCGCTGCAGACAATGGAGAAGCCATCACATCCCCAGGTTAACAGGGAAACCAAGTGGAAATCTGAACGGAGAAGATCAGACGGATCCCCAAAGCATTCTGTTCGAAGGCCTCGGGGGATCGTCCTAAACGAGCAGGACGACTTGCTCTTCCTCGTTGGGTCAGGACCGCTGTGTTGCTTTCATTGAAAGGGAAGACGAACCCGATGAATGACTCAAGTGTGTAAATAATATAAACCTTGTAAGCTACCTATAAATAAAACACCCATTAAACAGTCACGTCTTTATTTTAGACTATTGTGTATGACAAATGCATGAAGGGCCTGCTCAGGAACCAGTGCCCTGAGGAGCATTATGTGAGGAGCGACAGAAGGAGGCAGAGGCCCTGAGACCAGAGTGAAGACCCTTGTCCAAGAAGCAAGCTCCTTAGCTCACTGGTGTGGATCTCTGCTTATAGCTTCACTCCATGACTTGACAGTGGCACCCCAATCTGTGTATGCTGTTGTAAATCATTGCTGGGAATTTCAAGATCGTTGCATTCGACCTACAATAGACACGATGTGAAATGGATTATTTCTTCCAGGGGTCACTGACACCAAATGTGTTATTCACAGCCAGTGTTTCTTCAAAGATGCCCAAATGTGCTAATTTAGTGGGAATGAAGGAAACATCCATGAACCTCTTGTCTTTTCCTTCATTTAAGGAGATTTCTATTTTACCTGGAATTTATTATTAAACTAAAATTTCATAAATTTTCAGTGACCCCAAAACCTTTCATAGAGAAAATATCAATTCATGTGGTATAAGAGATGGTTCCTTCTTGTATTCCTAACCCCACCTGGAGCTGGAATTAATCCTAATCGTAAATGTCCCCAGGAAGTATTCTCAAATCTATTACTTTTGTTGGGTAGATAACATCATTCCATTTGAGTTAGAGCATATCAGAGAATAAGGTAAGATATGAAAATACAAGTTAAAACTTCTACCTTATCATGTCATAAAAAGCAGTCATGCAATGCCAAGTTATGAATTATTGTAGGCATCTTGTCCTAGAAATGTAGGTATAAAGGGGCTGGAGATTTGAAAGCCCTGAAGTGCACACAGTTCAGATCCCAGATGTTTGTATAACATTGTCTGTCCTACACCACAGCTGTGCTGAAATCTTCTTTTAAACAACCAGCTCCCTATCAAGAAAAAATTACTTTTTTATTAGTACACATGTTCCCAACTCAGTCAAACTTGTTGCATACTTCCTTGTGAAGATGACCAAGTATATAATAAGGTGGACTAATTTTAAAAAGAAGGAAAAAAATCCCTCAGGAAGGAAACATTATTTGTAAAAAGGACACATGAACATTATAATTAAAAGTGAACATCAAGCTATTTTCATAATCATTATAAATTATTAATTCACACTGTATCTGATCAACTCTTAAAGACATTAAATTAAAAAGAAGTAAAGTTTCAGGATTGTAGCTAAGTAAGTGCTCAGTTTGATCTAGGTGTCCTTTTGAAAAGAACTAGGGCAAACTGGACAAAATACAATTTTAACATAATTTGTTTTGACCATCTAACTAAATACATTTTCATAACAGGAATATGGTGGCTGAGGAGGTAAGAATCTGCCTGCAATATTCCATCCCTGGATCAGGAAGATCCCCTGGAGAAAGGAATGGCACCAGTATTCTTGCTGGGAGAATTCCATAGACAGAGGAGCCTGGCAGGCTATATAGCCCAGAAGGTTGCAAAAAAGTCAGATATAACTGAGCAACTAACATAGCATGATGGGATATGACTATGCCATTATGGCTCACTGGTATTTGATCAGATACAACAGTCATTCTGAAATCAGAAGCCACTAAAGACAGACTTCAGGAGGCTACCAGCCCAAGGGGGCGGGGTGTGGAGGGATGGGCTCCTGCGTCAGGATCTGAGCAGAGCAGCCAGCTCATCACAGGACCTCTGTCACCACCTGAGTGTGTGCTAGCCTGCCCCATATTGGGGTGACATCTGTGTGTCCATATGGGATGATCAGTCGGGCCACAGGCAATAGGAAATGGGCTACTCAACCTAAAGAAAGAGAAAGTTTTGAAGCTTTCTACAAGTATAACATAATCATTTAAAAGTGTCAGATTTTGTGAAAATTCCATTCAAAAAAATACCAAAAAGAAGCAGTTTAATTAAATACCCTTTTTGTATGTCATAAAGCTCTTCTAGGCTGTGCTTATGTGTATGTAAAGGAAAAAGTGCACAATGAGATATGTGTGGGTATATGTCTCCTTGTATGACACGCACATACACACACACACACACACGTGTATATATAATAAAATGCTAATCACAAATTCTATAGGAGAATATATTTCAAATAAATATATTAATATACTTTAAATTTACTTTGTAAATTGTAGGCTAAATTAAAATTTATGATAATATCATGTTGAGTTTATTTTTGATACTACTGAAAAACAAAATCCACAGGCCTAAATTGTTACTTAACATGACTAGTAGAGAAGCCACTTATTACAAAAATATTACTTTGATTTTCCTCAGTTAGAAAATAACATTTAACATATTTTTTCACTGTGCAATTATTAGACACTGAAATTTGTTATAACTTGGACTACTTGAATGAGAAAGCTTAGAAATAAACAAAAATATTCAGATTAATCTCTACTTCTCATGTAATTTAGCTTTAGTGCATGAGATTTTCTCCTTAAATCCCAGTTTATACTAGAGCCATTTTAACAGCAGAATGCTTAATTATGTGTTACTCTCTCCAGTGCCTTGGTATATGTGTGTATGTGTGTGTGTGTGTACATACACAATATACATATATATACATATATGTATACATATGTATGTGTATAAATACATGATAAAGTTCATGATGGTATACATTGTATAAGCTCAAAGGCAACATTACATTATATATACTTGGGTCAGAGAAAGGAGTTCAAATATCATTTGACCTCTTTGCTAACTACTATAACAATGTATAATGCCTGATAAAGAATCACAGTTCATTTAAGCTGAAGTATATTAAAGCAGGGACATCTGTAATTTGTTATATTGTAACAAGTGTTTATTTCAAGCTACTTTAATAGATAATGTAAGTGTAATGTGTACCCCAACATTTACCATCCAACACTATTTTTAAGGGAAAATAATAAAAGTATCATTTCTTGCCCATTTTTTAGGCATGCACCAACTTAGAGTTTTAAAACCTTTGATCACAAAACACATTCAGCAAGAAGAAAATGCCAACCCCATATTTACTATGTCAGCAGAGAGACTTTCCTTTGGGAACATTAAAGTTAGAGGTTTCCCTCATTTTCAAAAACAAAGCTTGTCATAAACTTTGTTTACATGGAATGCTGGGTTTGAGAAATGCTTGATTTATTACTGTGAAAAAGTATTCATCCTAACACAGATGTAGAATTACTGCTAGAAATCAGCAATGTGGAGAAGCTTTAAAAGCACAAGGAAGATCTTGTGCATAGCTCTTTAAGGTAAGTGTTAATGTTCTATAATATTAACACATGCTTAACACTGCTGTCCTGATGACTCTCCATAAGGAATTACTTTATTCATTCCTCTCAAACTCTTGTTTATGATTTACTTTTATTGCCTAATACTTTAAAATTACAATTCACTTCTTTGCACATTTGAAGTTTCTTTTAAAGATGAATAGAATACTATAAATGTTATATATTTTATAATATTAAAATGCAATGAAAATACCAGAAGTATGAAATGTAAATATATTTATTTCATTTTTAATTGTTTTGGTGGATGTTTGTAAAATGTAAATTAATATCTATGACAACAAATTGTCACTTTGTTCTTTAAGTTCATTAATGTATTACTAATAAAACTGTACCTTTTTTAATGATGCATACAGGAAAATAAAAACAGATACTTTTTATTACATCTGTGTTTTCACTTTCTGGGTTTGATTTGTAGAGTTCACAGATGTTTAGAACATGTCCTTAGAAGACTTAGCTGCCATGAACAGAGGAGGTGGTGAGCTGCTTACCTTGGGTGCATAACCCTAAGGACACAATTTCTGGCCCACCAGTATGAAAGGGAGCAGAACCCTGTGGTCCTTCCCTCCATGTCTTTTGCCTGCCTTTCACCTCTGGAAAAACTTTAGCCAAAGAATAAGTTTAATCAGAGAACTGAGAACATGCAGAAACAAAGGAAAACGGTCAAAGGAGATCAAATAATAATAATGTAGTCATTAAGCACAGTCAAGGACCTTTATTTAGTTCCTTCTCAAGGGTTATAGATCATATTCTGAGCCGTATCCTATGAACTGTCTTATAGATACTGAAACCCCCACCAAGTGGAAGGAGTTAACTACAAGATGACCAGACTGACAGAAGCTGCTACAGTTTCAAGAAATGGCTTCAGGGGATGGAAACCAACTGACTCTCGAAATGAAGATTAACTGTACCTAATGCAATCAAGATGATGTTGGTCAGACCACTGATGGCCAATTTTAAGATAACTGTTAGAGCTGACTGCTGTTTCTGCATGTCGCCTCCTGCCTCCGTCTATGAAACCCCTGCCCCCGATTATCAAGGGTGAGAGGGGAGGAGTTGGCCTTTGGACAGGAGTCTACAATCCCCACCGGCTGTCATTATCCTAAATAGAGAAAATTTTCCTTTCCACCAACCTGGACCCTTTATTGGCTTTTGAGCAGCTTTTAGTAACAAGTATTAATGTTTATGAAGATCATTATCTGGCCCCTAAAGGCCCTAGAGATGGAATAAAGATGATATTTGTCCAATTTTTTCAGCAACCAGAGTTACTGAAAGCAAGACTAGAGTTGTCAATGGCTTCACCAGTGTGAAGCTGTCAGAGTTATGGCTTCACAATGGTCCATTAAGAGCTGAATCTATACTGAGAAGACTGGTCTGACAGGACATCATTCTCTGGTCATTCGTAACTGAGAAGCCGCTCATTTCTGTCATACGAGACACTGGTTTTCTTTCAGGTCATTACAGTGCCAAAGAGTGAACAATTGTAGAAATAGTTTTGAAACAATTTTGATATCTATGTTATTTTAGTTTCCTAATGATTATCTATTTGCTCTCATTTTATCTTTTTTTGAAAAAAAAATTTTCTGGAATACTTGTTTATCATAAATAATTAAACCAATCAAAAAGAACACAAAAACTCCAAATAGATTCCGTATTAAGTCTCACCACCACCAAAAACAAGCACAATTCCTCTTAGATGAACTTTATGTATATATGTCTGGTCCAAGAAGATCCTGCATGTTGTGGAGTTACTAAGCCCAAGCATCACAACTACTGAGTCTGTGCTCTAGAGCCAGAGAGCCACAACTTCTGATGCCTGAGTGCCCTAGGGCCCATGCTCCACAACAAGAGATGCCAACAGAGTGAGAAGTCTGCACATCAAAGCTGCAGAGCGTAAATAAATAAATGATTTTTAAGCTGGATTCTTCTGACACATTCACAGCACTTGACCACCTTTACTGCTCTGGCTGAAATTACCATCACTCTCAAGCTTTAGTTTCTACAAAGGCCATGACCATGGCTACAGAGCTTAGCTGTATATCTTCACCACTGAGCTGAGCCTGGAACACAGAAGGGACTTAATGAAAAATGTTACTGCTAAATGATTTCAATAAAAGTACTAATTAAAAGAGAAGCTTCGTTCAGAATTAAAGGGAATGAAGAATTGATGCTTTTGAGCTGTGGTGTTGGAGAAGATTATTGAGAGTCCCTTGGACTGCAAGGAGATCAAACAAGTCAATCCAAAAGGAAATCAGTCCTGAATATTCATTGGAAGGACTGATGCCAAAGCTGAAACTCCAATACTTTGGCCACCTGATGCGAAGAACTGTCTCACTGGAAAAGACCCTAATTCTGGGAAAGATTGAAGGCAAGAGGAGAAGGGAGTGACAGAAGATGAGATGGTTGGATGGCAACACTGACATGATGGGCATGAGTTGGGAGTTGTTGATGAACAGGGAAGCCTGGCATGCTGCAGTCCATGTGGTCTCAAAGAGTCAGACATGACTAAACAACTGAATTGAGCTGAAAATGAATGACATTGCAAATTAAGTGATTCAATATACATGGCGGGGCCGAGTCAAGGACCATCTGTTGTAATTTCTATCAGTCACCACATTTAGGCTCCCATCTCCTACGGAGAATACTTATCTCCTTCCTGTTTGGTCTCTGGGCTAGGAGTTTGACCTGTTCTAAAAATCCACTGTGATTCAGCCATGGGGTCCCTTAAGAAACAGACAGCTGACTGTGTCACCTACTCCATACTTAACAAAAATCTCCTGCAACTTTACTGGAAATTTCAATCCGTTAATATGACACAAAGGAAAGAGTATGCCCTGGATCCTCCCACTTCCTTACTTCTTCCACATACAGTGTGGATCATACAGAACTATAGCAGAAGCCAAACAGTGTCACATCTGTTTATTCAGAGCTTTAACTTAATCTTCTTTCCCTGGATGCTCTACCCAACCCCCATACCTTCTTCCTCCTTTAGAATTAATTCTGCTCTTGCGAATAGCAAAGAGTCTCTCTCTTCTGACCTTCCTACCCTGAAACTCCAGCCAAATTTCCTCTGTGTGCCCTGTTTTTGTGATTCCAGAATAGTGTCTGAAATTCTCAGAAGATTATAGAATATAGTTGTCATTCTCATTTATCGATACCCACAGAGGTGACGAATGCTTGAATACTGGGGCTGCTTCCTATTCATCAACATATCCTCTGTGTAAGAACAATGCTTGATGCATAATAGTAATTTAATGCATACGCTATGCTAATTAAAAATTAAGGATGAAATGTGGGAATGAGGACGTAAGATCCTTCATATCACTTTTTCTAATATAACCTCCTTCACATGAATAGTTGCCCCCCTACACAAATTTTATAAAAGTTGCTTATGACAAACTGTTATTTGTAACCCTTCAGCATTATCAAATTTTGATAAATGTGAGCAGTAAGAAATAACTTATTCATTTCATTGAGGATAGATGCTATCAAAATATCATTCAAGTATGATTCAATTCTAAATATAAAAAGCACAAAGAAGGGATTCTCAGCAATACTTTTTTAATATATCAAGCTCACCAATCACCTTTTATCAAGGGAAGGAAATATTTAACACTATGATAGCACCTGAAACAAGTGTGAAGACTCTTTGAAGTTGCTCTTATTGAATGACACACTCAAATATACTTCAAACTCATGTATGCACTCAATTTCAGCAACCCAATCTGATCTCTGAGAAACAGATAAAAGCAATTTCCATTAACAAGCTTTTTTCAGTGTTTCATATTTACCAGAATATTTATGAGATCTAAAAGGTTTATATGGAAATAGAACATCTTAAAAGTCAACAGAATCAAGAGGTCTGCTCTGCCTTATCAATTTTACAGATGTTTCCTTGTTGCTGTGAAGCAATATTTAGATGAAGTGTACTTCCATGCAGCTTCTGGGCAGAAGGATGTGGTTTTTAAGATTCTCAAGAAAATAGCCAGAGGAAGCAGTTTTGGGGTGATACTTGCCACCTGCATACATGGACTCAGGCAATTTTTTAGTCATCTCCTTCTCTTAGGACAACGGCATCCACAGCAGAGAACATTGGTATGAATTAAGTAGGCTAGCTTTTATTTATGAAAGGGACATTTTTTATGCATGCTTCATTTTAATGACTGTGTGACTAATTGAGCTCACAGCTGTACTTGTTCAGACATTAATATTTTCAGCAGATGGTATGTTCCAATCTAAATTTTTGGAATTCCTAATGTTATTATAGCAACATTTAAGTGAAAAATTTTGAGAATTACTGTTTAATTCTGTGGGTGTGAGTTATTATGAGTTTGTGTAGAATTATGCTTCTTTTCATTTAATTTATATAATTTAGATTCAGTTCATGTCTTTTCTGATGAAGATAGCTTAATCATTAGTATGTTCTAATTTTCTACCCATCTGAAATATTAATATGTAAGATCTCCAAATTCTAGTGCTCACTTTTTCAGCCTGACCAAGTCAAACCTATTTGATTCCTTAGTTTATGCATAATACAAATTAGAAACTCATTTTTAAAATTTTATTGATTTAAATTTCTGGCTGTGCAGGCTTTTCTCTAATTGTTGCACCTGGGGGCTACTCTCTAGCTGTAGTACATGTGCTGCTCATTGCCGTGCCTTCTCTTGTTGGGAAGCACAGGCTCTCGGGCCCACAGCATTCAGCAGTTGCAGGACGTGGGCTCAGCAGTTGCAGCTCCCCGGGTCAGTGGCTCTGTCTGAGGCATGTGGGATATTTCTGGATCAAGGATCAAACCCGTGTCTCCTGCACTGGCAGGCAGATTTCTTCTATCACTGAGCCACCAGGAAAGCCTCCATTTTTTAAATTTTGATGATATGAAGAGCTGAAATGATTCTTTTCATTTATTATAAGGAAACATATGTATCTATCATATGTTTAAAAAAAAAGGTTAATTATCTATGCTTTCTTTACCCAAAAGTGAAGTTTAAACTTCTTTTTTTCTAAAAGCCAGGTCTAAATTCTACTTATTTTTATTTTTGTTTTAATCATCAGTTCAGTTCAGTCACTCAGTCGTGTCCAACTCTTTGTGACCCTACGGACTGCAGCACGCCAGGCCTCCTTGTCCATCACCAACTCCCAGAGCTTGCTCAAACTCATATCCAAGGAGTCAGTAATGCTATCCAACCATCCCAGCCTCTGTCATTTCCTTCTCTTCCCACCTTCAATCTTTCCCAGCATCAGAGTCTTTTCCAATTAGTTGCCTTTTTGCATCAGGTGGCCAAAGTACTGGAGTTTCAGCTTCAGCATCAGTCCTTCCGATGAAGATTCAGGACTGACCTCCTTTAGGATGGATGGGTGGAATCACCTTGCAGTCCAAGGGACTCTCAAGAGACTTCGCCAACACCATAGTTCAAAAGCACCGATTCTTTGGTGCTCAGCTTTCTTTATAGTCCAACTCTCACAGCCATACATGACTACTGCTGCTACTGCTGCTGCCAAGTTGCTTCAGTCGTGTCTGACTCTGTGCGACCCCATAGACGGCAGCCCATTAGGCCCCTCTGTCTCTGGGATCCTCCGAGCAAGAACATTGGAATGGGTTGCCATTTCCTTCTCAAATGCATGACTACAGGGAAGACCATAACTTTGACAAGACAAATCTTTGTCAGCAAAGTAATATCTCTGCTTTTTAATATGCTATCTAGATTGATCATAATTTTTCTTTCAAGGAGCAAGTGTCTTTAAATTTCACGGCTGTAATCACCATCTGCAGTGATGGGGCCCAAGAAAATAAAGTCTCTCACTGTTTCCATTGTTTCCCTATCTATTTGCCATGAAGAGATGGGACCGAATACCATAATCTTTGTTTTTTGAATGTTGAATTTCTAATCATAGGCTAAATCAATTACATTACACAGTCAATGACCCCGAAAATCTTTTCCTTTCTTTGTATAAATATATGCACTCATTTTTCCTATTCTGCTGATTTTTCTATGAGCTTTCCAGTCATTAATATGAGGAGCTATTATTGATCAACAGTGTCTACAAGATCATTTTTTCAATTGTTCATAAAATTATCAACTGTTTTCGGTAATAAGATCAGAAAAAATACCCTGTTTTACTTCTTCTATAAAGGACACAGATAAACTAACAGCAAATAAAAATAGTCCTAGAAATAGCATTTTATTAAATGCAGAGATAAGTTTGTTCAGAGTGGATAAAATAAATATATTGAAGATGGCAGAAAAGGACAGTGAAAAGCCCAAAGTTACCATTGCAAGCTATTTTTCCTTCACTCACAAGAAGCTTTCTCACACACACACAAAAAAGCAATTTTGAAAATTTTGAAAAACATTTAACATGCAACTAGAATTTTGTTATTTTAACAGTTATATATAAAGATATACAGGGACTTCCCTGACTCAGAGGGTAAAGAATCTGCCTGCAATGTGTGAAATCCGGGTCAAACCTCTGGGTCAGAAAGATACCCTGGAGAAGGATATGGCAACCCACTCTAACAGTCTTGACTGGAGAATTCCATGGACAGAGGAGCCTGAAGGGCTGCCATTCATGGGGTTGTTAGATACAACTGATCATCTAACACTTTCACTTTCATAAAGATACATAAAATAAAGTTTTAAAGTTTTCCATATAAGTTAACTTTGCATTGAAATGGAATATGTTGTCTAAGTTTATGTTTAAAAGTATCAATGAAGTTTTCTGAAATAAATTGAAATTAAAAAATTATATTTGATATTATTGAGGGTGATTTTAGAATTGGAAAAGTTTTTAAAAGATTAAGAATTGGAAAAGTTTTTAACATAAACTTTCAATATTCCATCTTTAACTCCAAACACACATCAGATTTTTGAAGCAGTCAATTCTGTTACCCTAAAATTGTCTTCTTGTTCAGCCACTAAGTCGTGTCCAGTTCTTTATGATCCCATTGACTGAATGAAGTACACCAGGCTCCTCTGTCCATGGGATTTTTCAGACAAGAATACTGGAATGGATTGCCTATTCCTTCTCCAGAGGATCTTCCCAGCCCAGGGATAGAGCCTGCATCTCCTGCTTTGCAAGCAAATTCTTTACCACGGTGCTACATGGATGGGCATTTTTGTCGTGTATGAAGATCATTGAATTGAGCATAAACTCACCTCTCACAGACAGATATCAGTTCACAGAACTTATTTTGCAAGCTTAGTGTTAAACCTAACAGCTATATCCAGTGATATTACTTATTTTTATTTTGCTATAAACCATACAAAACATTTTTATAAATTTTTCATTCTCTGTTTATTAATATATAGCAACCTAACTCCTAACTTACTACCACATCAATGCTAGTGTGCAGACTTTTAATGGCAAGCAATAAACGGCACTGCTAATAAACTAGGTGATATTTTAACAATTGTGTACATTTATGTTAGTTAAACAATTGTTAGCTTGATTTCACACATATATTTGCCTCTAAGTATTATGAAGGTCATTTTTTAAACAACAGATTTATTTGGTATAATTTAAAGACTATAGAAATCACCCTTCTGAAATGCATAATACACTGGCTTTTTAAATTTACTCACAGAGTTGTGTAATCATGACCACTATCGAATTCCAAAATATTTTCATCACCACAGAAAGAAACTCTAACCCATTAACACCCCTACCAAATTACCCATTTCCCAAAACTCTAATGACTACTTGTAATTTAGTCGCTAAGCCCTATCTGACTCTTTGTGATCCCATGGACTGCGGCATGCCTGGTTTCCCTGTCCTTCACCATCTCCTGGAGCTTGCTCAAACTCATGTCCGTAATGCCATCTAACCGTTTCATCCTCTGTTGCCCCCTTCTCCTCCTGCTCTCAATCTTTCGCAACACGCAGGTCAACTACTTACCAAGTTATTAATAGAATCAGACAATATGTGATTTCCTTTGTCTGGCTTCTTTCAGATAGAATGACATTAAAAGGCTGTTGCAATTCATATATGCCATGGCACTGGGCACAGGACAAGGTTAAACCCCACAAACCTTGCGGTCTTCACATGATGCATTTTTTTCTTTTTTAATCAACACTTTTGGGTGCTTGTGTGCAAGATTTTGGTTAATTTCTAGTGTTCTGAATTAGTGTATTTTGACCATTTTTCTAGTATTCTCTTTTCTTCATGGAGGATTGGCTCATCAGAAGTATATGCTCTAGTTCTAGATGAGCTTCCTCCTGTCCTGAAGTTTTATTTTCCAAAGTGAAGAGAAGCAGAAAGAATGGTAGGCTCAGAGTTTAGAAAGAGGAGGACATCTTTTCTCCTTCAGAAAAATAAAAATAATCAAGGAAGGAACAGGGAATTGTTGATGGAGTTTTTGAGTTTTTGCCCTGTGAAATTTTTGAAAATATATTTTGAATTATTTCATTGAGTCCATATCATATCCATGCTTTCAGTTTAGACTTTGTTTTACTGATTCCTAGTTGATAGAACGTGACTGTCACCTTCTGTATAAAAGGAGTGACCAGAGTTAGTCCTCAAAGACCAGCACCTTCTCTTTAGTTTTTCAGTGACTTTCTTCCCTTCCCCCTAAGCTTCTATTGGGCCCTCTCTGACCCACACTTATCTTTTCCCTTCTCTAATAATTTTTATTTTGACTTCTTGGTGTATTTTTTTCTATGTAGGTAACGACTGTCCCTTTGAACACTGTACTTTTTTTGGAAAGTGAACTAACCTTTATTCTTTCCTTCTGAATATCCATCTTTTGCTGTGATTAGTTGCTCAGTACTGTCTGACTCTTTCTAACCTCACTCTTTCCAACCCCAATAACTTACCAGGCTCCTCTGTTCATGGGGATTTTCCAGGCAAGGATACTGATGTGGGTTGCCCTGTGCTCCTCCAGGGGATCTTCCCAACAGGATCGAACCCAGGCAGGTCTCACGCATTGCAGGAGGATTCTTTACCATCTGAGCCACCAGGGAAGCCCAGCCCTTTAGGCTGGTGAATATGTTAATATTATGATCACTCATTACATACTTGTTGAGTGCTGGAGAATTTCCACAGTGCAGATTTAGCTCATCACTATATAAATATTCAATAAGCATTAATTCCTGAACATATGCTAAATAGTCTAATATACAGAAGCATTTGCTTGTTCAATCACAATTAATCATTTTCTGGCACCTATGATAGACACACTTAATATAAACAGGCATAAAATTTCTCCTCAGATGACTTAGAATTCAGTGTGGCAGGTAAAAAGAAAAATGTAAAACTCAACTAGCAGGGCAAATATTTTCATTTTGATGATCTGCAGTTCATTATTTTTTGTTTTGTTTTATGCCTCATGCTTCTGGTGTCATGTCTAAGAGCATCTCACCATGTGTGAGGACCTCAAGATTTTTTCCTATGTCTTAAGTTTATATCTGGGAGCATTTAGACTTAATTTTTGTATAAAGTATAAGGATCAGGTTGCATTTAACTTTTTAATTAAATATATGCAAATAAATTAGAGTTTTATTTATTATATATTGGACTTTTATTTATTATATATTAGAGATAGTATAGACTTCCATGGTAGTTCAGCTGGTAAAGAATCTGCCTGCAGCACAGGAGACCCCAGTTCAATTCCTTGGTCATGAAGATTCCCTGGAGAAAGGGATAGGCTACCCACTCTAGTATCCTTGGGCTTCCCTGGTGGCTCAACGGGTAAAGAATTTACCTGCAATGCAGAAGATCTGGGTTTAATCCCTGGGTTGAAAAAACCCAATATATATTAAAGATTTTTTATATAGACATGCATGTATATAGATATATGTATCCAATTGCTCAAGCACCAGTTGTTTAGAAGACTATCTTTCTTTTACTGAATTGCTTTTATATCTTTGCCAATAATTAGAAAATGGGCAAAAGATATGAACAGACATTTCAGCATAAGAAATACACAGGAGCAAATAAGTGTATGAAAATATGTTCAGCATCAGCAGGCAAGAAGAAATGCAAACTGAGACCACAAGGAGATATCTCTCCAAGTATATCATAACAGCTATAGAAAATATATTGGCGATCATATCTTGATAAAGATGTAGAGAAACTGGATCTCCCTTACATTAGTTATGGGAATGGAAAGTTTAAAAGCCACATGGGAAAACAGTTTGGCAGTTTCTTTAAAATAAATAAATAAGCATGAGCTCACCACTCTACTCAGCAATTGACCCTCTGGACATTTATTGCCCAGGAATTTTTTTTTTTTTTTTTTTTTTTGGTCTGGCCAAGCAGGATTTCAGTTTCCCAACCAGGGATCAACCTGCATCCCTTTCGGTGGAAGTTCAGAATCTTAAACACTAGACCACCCAGGAAGCCCCATCCCCCAGGACTTTAAGCTGTTTTCACACAAAGACCTTGCAGGGTGTCCAGAGCAGCTGCCCTAGCAGTGCCCCAAACTGGAAACAACCACAATGCCCGTTAATGGGTGAACGGTCCAGTATTCAACAGTGGGACACCACTCAGCCCTGAAAAAGGACCAGACTGCTGACACTCGACAGCAAGGATGAATGTCAAAGGTGTTCTGGGAAATGAAAGAGGCAGGTCTCAATTCCCCTTACACAGCACTGGGAAAGCAGGAACTTCCGACGAGCAGCTTGGGAGTGGAGGTAAGCAGAGGGTGACAGGAATGAGGTCTTTGTGACGGAGGACAGCCCTGCATCCTGACTGCCATGCTGCATACACACATCTGCACACACTTTGTGCACACAGATGTCCAGACTTTGTTACTGTGCCCTAGTTGTGTGACCTGTGACATTGATGGGAACAGAGCCAGGCTGTACTCTGAACCGTCTTTGCAACTTCCTGTGAGCCTGAAAGTCAAATTGAAAAGTGATCTACCAAGAACATTGGAAAATAGAGAAACTATAAATTCAGAATAAACCTGTATTTAACCTTATGATTGTCTTTACAAGCTTGTGTGTGTGTATGTATATGCATGTAGATGTCTAAGAGAAACATGTCATTGTACTCTGTTTTCTAATGTACTTTCAACACTTGAAAATATGCTGAGGACATTTTTTTCCTTCTCATTTCATACTTCTTATATCAATCTCTTTTGATGGCTGGAGTATCCTTTTAAGATTGTCTGTTATTTTAAAACAATTATACTATTACCATCAAGATTAGTATCAATTTAAATGCCAGTCTCTTATAACATAGTTGGAAAGATTCCTAACAGTAGAATTACATTAATAAGGTCAAAGGTATAATTTGAAATGTTTCATACACATTTAATGAATGTTTCACAGCAATATTCTCTCAGTTTACATGAATTGTAACAATATATATCCATGAAGTGAGAGCTGACTGAGGTTGGTGTTATTAGCTTATTTATTTAATTTCTAGCAATATTGAAATTTATTTTCAAATACTGAGCATTTTTTTGAGTCCATTTATGCCTATAGCATTTTTTTTGTCATTTGTCCATTAATTTATTACATATGGTCTTGCATGTTTTCTATACATTAATACAAAATATTCAATTTATTTTATACTTTTGTAATTATTTCACATTGCTTTCCAATTTAGTGTTTGTCTGTTATTTAAGATGCTATCTGCCTGGTGTTTGACGTGTGTATGTCTCAAATTATTTCCTAATTACACATACTGTTTTTCTTGATGACTTTGTTTATTTTTAGTTATAAAATGCTCCCCTAGTGCACAGATCAGTTTTTGGAGACAGTTTTTGCCTGTGCATCTCATGACTCAAACGTCTTCCATGGGAAACACCGCTGTCCCTCTTCTGAAAGACATTAGCAAGGATGCTTTTATAGTCCAGTGTCTTGGATGATAGAACTGGTAGCTCCCTAAATAGCAAATAGCATGTTTGTTTTCAGCCTTGGGAAGCAGAGATAATGTCTCCCCCTGGAGTGGAGGTCAGGCAAGCGAGCTGCTCAGTGTAATAAGATAACAGTGTCCACTGTAGCTGGTTCAGGGGTCCTTATAACTCTGGGCTTCTCAGTGGTGTTTCAGCCCTATTCATGAATCATCCAGTCCTCTTTTCACTGCTCCATGGGACCAAGGGTCAGGAAACCAGCACAAAAAATAACGAAGCTCTCTGCCTATTGCCATCACTGCAGCTAATAAACTTACCTTCAGCTTGGACTTGGGAGTCTCATGTCTTCTGCCAACAGCCATGAGATTAACAGCTAGTAAGCAGGTAAATCTCAGAGCCTTCACAGCTCTTGACAATCATATATAATATCTCCCAATACTTTCCTGGTTCATTTTCTATTTCATTCAATTATTTTTTTATTTAACATTTAAGTAGTTTAGGCATTTCTAGACTGCATACTGGAGACAGTAGAATTCTTAAGAGCCAAGACTATGGAGCCAGACCACTTGGGAAAAGTTCCCTTGGGATCTATATAAATACCTTTTCTATAGTTCTGATTAATCTATGATCATTCCAAAATAAAAAGTAAAAAATCTTGGTAGTTAGTCAGAAGAGTTGAAAACTTACATTTGCACAAAACCATACACCCATATTTTTTTGTGTGCAAATGCAAGAGACGTGGGTTTGATCCCTGGGTCCAGAAGATCCCTTGGAGGAGGAAATGACAACCCATTCTAGTATTCTTGCCTGGAAAATCCCATGGACAGAGGAGTCTGGGAGGCTACAGTCTACAGGGTCACAAAGAGCTGGACATGACTGAATCTATTTAGCCCTACTACTACTACTATGATGTTCCTTAGTAGGTAAATGGATAAATATTCTATGGTGCAGACCATGTCATTCTATCATCAACCCTAAAATAAAGAGCTATCACACTATAAAAAGACAGTTCCCACATATGTTTTTCCTTATTTAATTGGTTAATATATGAATTACATGAATGGCTTGTCAAATATGGAACTAGCTTTGCCTTTCCCAGCTGATCTCCCCTGGATTATAGCATATATGTTTAAGATTGTCAGTTTCTTCTCAGTGAAAATTTAGTTACATCCCTTCTGTTGTCTTTCTTCTTCTTCTTTTTTTTCAATTTAGTGAAAAACTTCCAAGTTAGCTGATACACTGAAGTTCAGGGAGTAGGTGCAGCTAAAGAGGGCAGGCATCCGTGTTCCCGCCCAGTGACTTACATCTCTTCCAAAGTTGATGTGTCTGAAGCTTAGACAACTGAGAGTAGCTCTCCTTAGGCTGAGAAAGAGAACTCTGGTCTCAAACAAGACATCATTTATGAAAATTTGAGGGGGAAAAAGAGTGTGGAAGTTGTCTTCACAGAATCTCTCTGTGTACAGTAGTTGATGATGTAGAAAAGTATATAATTGAACCACCAGAGCCAGAATTCCAGGACCTAAATGAAAAGGCACAAGCAAATTCTCTAAGACTCCAACTGACATTGGCAGGGAGGTCCTTTACCACTGAGCGAATATTCTTTAAAACAGTTGTAAATATTGGTGTTTGCATCTGACACTTTAACCTGAATATGATGTGTTGTAAGATATCTATTGAAAAATATTTGATGATATTCACCAAAGAGTTTACATGTTTTTTTAAAAAAATAATGAATCAGCCTGGAAAAGAATAATAAGAAAATTTGTCTATTACTCTATTTATTAAAGATTTAAAAATTCTGTAATAAAGTACCTTGAAGTTCATAGACCACAACCTAATTTTAGGAACCAGGAATAAGTGCTCGGGAAAGATACCTGTGTCCTGAAGACTGAAGATAAGAGATTTAATCTACTGAAGTAGATGTAAAATGAGATAAGTAAAATGTTATTACTGACAGGAAGGTTTACCGACAAGGTTATAGTTTGTTGCTAAAACAAAGGGAGCACAAGAATGTCTTTAAAAAGATGAAAGAGTGTGACATTAGAACACATCGCGGAGCAGACAGACAGGGTTCACTCCTGGTCAAGTTCTTTACATCTTTTCTTTCAATGCTTTTTAGATGACTTCCTGGTTGGGATCCAAGATGCTCAGATTGACATCCAGATTCCACTTCCAGACGATGGAAAGAAAAAGAGACAATTTCAGGAGAACTGGTTTGACTTTCAACTGGAAAGATGTTAGAATCTGCACAAATACCTCTGTTCACATTTCATTACCAAAAACAGAATCCCATGGCCACATCTTGTCAAAGGTAAACTACGTGGAGACTCTGAAAGTGTGGTGAATAAAACAAAGAAGACTGGGAGGATTTGTCAGTGGAGTCTATAAAATATTATTATCTGGGTTTTTACTTCTTATTTTTGACTACTTTTCCTCAGAAAACTTTGAAAAATTAGAAAACCATTGAAGATATTTTTCTTTCTCTTTTTTTAATGCCCTCCTTTCCTAGGTTCTGAATCATAGGTTCTGATACATAAATGTTTGGTGTGAATTTAAGCCAGGAGCATGCAACATTTTTATCTTGCACTTTGTGATTTAACTTTTAAGACTTATAGTGGAAAATAAGTTCACTCAAATTTAGGTTCTAGGTATAATTAACTTAAGAAAAAATATTTCATTTGTATATATACATGCTTCAGTTCAATTCAGTTCAGTCGCTCAGTCGTGTCTGACGCTTTGCGACCCCATGAATCGCAGCACGCCAGGCCTCCCTGTCCATCACCAACTCCCGGAGTTCACTCAGATTCATGTCCATCGAGTCAGTGATGCCATCCAGCCCTCTCATCCTCTGTTATCCCCTTCTCCTCCTGCCCCCAATTCCTCCCAGCGTCAAAGTCTTTTCCAGTGAGTCAACTCTTTGCATGAGGTGGCCAAAGTACTGGAGTTTCAGCTTTAGCATCATTCCTTCCAAAGAAGTCCCAGGGTTGATCTTCAGAATGGATTGATTGGATCTCCTTGCAGTCCAAGGGATACATGCTTAATACTCCTTAATACATGTGTATAGTTTTTAATTAAATTTAAGTATATGCATTAAAAATTATATGAAGAAGAACCTGATTTTGTTGATATTTGAAGAAAAATGGAAATGAGTATTTAATGTAAAGTGCTTGTGAAGAGGTATTTAATTTTAAATAATTGTGAGCACAAACATGTGTGTTTGAAAGAAATATCAACCCTTTGATTCATCATTTCTGTTTCCTGATGACTTTGTGTATATCTGTAGGAGTTGACTCCTTTATAGGAATGTCCACCTGTTACTGGGGTCACAGGTGAAGATATTGCCCATTGCATTCTGGGAAATGAAGGATCATCTCTCTTCTCTGTCCTACATGGTCACTGTGTCCATTTCTCAGAACCACTGCTTCCTGTGATAATTTTTTATTACATTTTTATGATCACTTTTCAAATATGTTTGTTTGGCTCCTCTAATAAGTTCTTTAGGGGCTATGACACTGTTCTGTTAATTTTCTTCTCCCACCAATGGCCCAAGAGAGCCTCCAGCACAAATTAGATAAAATTTCTTGAGAGACGCTGTGAAGGTCATCTTATTCTTCTTAGTTTTATCTACCCAGAGTGCCTTTGTCTTTACTGTAATTCATGCTTTTGAAAACAAACGTATCTTTAATTGCCTGGTGTCAGCAGCTGGAACTAAAATTATACGGTATAGCATGAGCTGAGCGTCCACTTTATTATTCGCCCTTGATTTTAAATGTGTTAATAACCATGGACTGCCCCATTTATACTGAGCTATTTTCCCTTCTGGATTTGCCAATCCCAGGAACAATACAGGAGATGTTCGGGCCAGCGCATTAGGGAATCTAGGAAATGGTAGAGAGCTTGGATGACCTTCCCAATTTGCATTTTACAAGCATTTCATTTCCCCGTGGAACTAACTGCACATAATAACTCCAGAAACAACAAATCTGATTTCAAAAAGTAAATACTTATGGCAAATGAAATTGTTTAATTTCAATTGGGGAGATATTTATTGAACCTATGGCACCACACATCCAGGTATTAGATCATTGTTTTTGCGACAGAGTACTAGCAACTAGCTAAAGTCCAACATGGTCATTTATTCTCAAGGTGCACGTTGCCTTCAGAGAATCTGTTAATTTTGCAATTTTTAACTTACAGTATTACAAATCTTCAATACTTCAGTATAGATCATCTGCAAACTATGCCTGGTTCCTGAACTATAGACAAAAATAAGAAAGAATGAAAAGTTGATAATAAATAAATAAATAAATAAATAAACTCCCTCTAGACAGACTTTTCTCTCTGAACATCTAGATTTTATTTTCCAAGGACTGAAAGTTAAATTTTGAAACATTAATTCAGCTGCTGATAAAGAAGCTTTAAAGTATGCTCAGTTAAAACAAAGTTTTTGCACACTTGTGAGTTTTAGTAAAATCACAGTGAGAGCAAAGATTTTAAGAAAAACACTCCTTATGTTTGAGAGGGTACACATCTTAGGAGCTTGGATCATGAGACAGTGATGGATGCTGACGACTTTGGTTCCCAGTTGTACAAAAGGCACATGCCCTGACGTCTTAGAAGGAACAAAGGAGTGGATTTTGGGGAGTGTGATGCTGTGATGGATGAACTGTATTAGCAGAGCAGAAAGCGGCACCCACACCTGGCTTCAACCACTGCACAGCAGCACCATTCACCCTTACAAGGGGGAGTGTCATTGGCTCCATCTCTGTCCATCCTCAGGATGGACGGCATGTCTCCAGGTGACAGAGCACAGCTGTTCTGTGGGCCAGGTGTGCTGAAGGAGCCAGTAGCTGCCCCATGCTACAGAACAACTGTCTACCAAGCCAGCCTCAGGCACTTGCAGACGGGCAGCTGCACACACCTTATGGCAAGCGTGTCTGCACACCTCTCCCCTGAGTCTAGAAACTGGAGAACAAACACACTTCAAGGGCTGACCCCCAAGCGGCTTTCCAGTGGGCAGAATGAACAACCCCTGGGTGATCGGTGATAAACAGTCCTATTATTTTTTAAGTTTTTATTAACTTTGTTACAATATTGCTTCTGTTTTATGTTTTGGTTATTTGGCCCCATGGCATGTGGGATCCTAACTCCCCGACCAAGTATTGAACCCACACCCCCTTCACTGGAAGGGGAAGTAGACTTTTCATAATATTGGGGCAAGAATATTCTTCCTTGGAAATACATGCAACCACAAAGGAAGAATCAGACAAACACAGCTACTAATAATTATAAGTGCTTATAAAGTAAAAGTTACCATAAGTCAAATTTAAAGCAAGAGGAAAAGATAAAATATTTTCATGTCATATGTTAAAGAATACACTTTTCCTTACATGCACACTATTTGTAAGAATGTAACAAATAATCTGATTAAAAAATGGGCAGAGGACCTAAATAAACATTTTCCCAAAGAAGACATACAAATGCCCAACAAGTACATGAAAGATGTTCAATGTCTCCAAGTATTATGGAGTTGTAAGTAAAAGCTGTAATAAGACATCACCTCACACCTGTTAGGATGATCATTACTGAAAAGACAAGAAATAACAAATGTTGGAGAGGGTCCAGAGAAAAGGGAGCCCTTGTGCACTGTTGGCAGAAATGTATGTTGGTGCAGCCACTGTGGAACAAAGTTATGGAGATGTCTCAAAAAATTTAGACTAGAACTAACATATAGCCCAGCTATTCCACTTCTGGGTTTTTATCCAGAGAACATGAGAACACTAATTAGAAAAGACACGCACACCCCTATGCTTGTTGCAGCATTACCAAGCTACAGAAACAGCCTACACATGTCTGTCAATAGATGAACTGATAAAGATGTGGTGTATGTATTAAATAAAATGTTGCTCAGCCATAAAAAAGAATGGACTCAACCATTTGTAACAACATGGATGAAACTTGAAGGATTATGCGAAGTGAAACAAGTCAGATGGAGAAAGATAAATACCATAAAACTTCATTTGTATATGGAATTAAAAAAAGCAAAACAAAACTCATAGATAAGCAATCAGATTAATGGTTGACAGAGGGAAGGAGACTGTTGTTGTTATTGCTGTTCAGCTTCTAATAATCAATATTCTTCTAGGATAAGAATTTTTATTAATTGCTCCAATCTCTGAATTTTTAGTTGCCATGGTATGTATAAATGCACAGAGAGATAATTCATTAGCTTTCAAAAATATAAAGGTCATTAGCAATAACTATAAATAAATGCAATTTAAATATATTCTGTGTAAAGTCTGTATCCCTTTTTAGTTTTTTTAGAAAGCCTTCATCATAAGCTCCAGCAGCAGCTCATCTCTCTGGAAATGTCTGCCTTGCATCATCTATTCATACCCTGTCTTCTTCCTGACTTAAAAGTTTCTACCTAGTTTCATTTTATTTCAGAGGTTTGTAAATTATTCTTTTTGTGAAACTGAAGTGGATTTAAAAGCAGAATTTTTGAAGTATGGAAAAAGTTTTACCTCTGATAGAAAAGTCAAAGGAATTTTTTGCTCAGTTATGAACACCAAGTACAGAAGAGTCAAAGCGTTCCTTTAGGATTCCATAATTTGATGTGCAACAAACAGAAGCAGACCTTGAGAGAGCACCTGACCGTGCTGTGAGAGTCACCTTTGCCCTTTCTGTGGCATCTGATGCACTCAGAAGACTGGACAAACATCAGCACTTCCTTTCTGATTCACTGGCTATTGACTCAATACAGTCCATCCGCTCTCAAATAATGCTCCTATCTTTCAGTCATGTCCGACTCTTTGCCACACTGTGAACTGTAGCCCACCAGGCTCTTCCGTCCTTGGGATTCTCCAGGCAAGAATACTGGAGTGGGTTCCCATTTCCTTCTCCAGGGGAACTTCCTGACCCAGGGATCGAACCCAGGTCTCCTGCATTGCAGGCAGATGCTTTAACCTCTGAGCCACCAAGGAAGCCCACCAATTAGAAAATAGAAAAGAGAGCAACAAAGAATTCAAAACTGACTTTGAGCCATGAAGACGTATATTTTTAAAACAAATCAGATAAAATATCATCCAAGATACATTAGCTGAGTTTATTCACAGTTTCAGCTCACTTGCTCCCTGTGTGGCAGTAGGTTTTGGTGACTTTGCTTGGGCTGATTCCTGTGAGATTTCCAGACTGATGGGGATAAGCAACCACAGGCAGAAATGAGAAACAGAGGGAGAGATGTGTAGCCGGAAACATAACTATGTCCTACATTTCCTTTTAAGAAGACACCAATGTGCCAAAGCTCATGGGTCCTGGGTCAGGGAGAGCACATGGGGGTAGAGGGATTTCAAACAGGGGAGAGAAGGAAGAGCCTTTGCAACAGCTGTTGGCATGTGAAACAACCAGAGAGAGAGAGTCAGAAAGAGAACATTTCAGAGATCATACATCTATTCTCTAGCCTTTCAGCAGCCTCTAGAAAGGAGACTGTCACAAAGCGTAGACTTACCTGGATAAATGATTTTTGTTCAGTTCAGTTTAGTTCAGTCGCTCAGTTGTGTCTGACTCTTTGCGACCCCATGAACCACAGCACGCCAGGCCTCTCTGTCCATCAACAACTCCGGGAGTCCACCCAAACCCATGTCCAATGTGTCTATGATGCATGACCTTCTAAGCTCACTGACTCTCCTTTGGCTGTGCCCATTCTGTGGATGAGATCATCAAGGCATTTTTTTTTTAATTTCATCATGGTGGAGTTTTTTTAATTTCTAACATTTTCTTTTGATTCTTTCTTTGAGTTTTCACCTCTCTGTGTACATTATACATTTATTCCTGTATATTACTTATCTTTAGTGGCTTTTGGTCCTGTCCATGACCCTCAGGGCTCACCTCTTCAGCCTGATCTAAGGTAGCAGTCTACCATGGGGTCTCAGGATTCTGATGGCTGCAAAAAAGTCACAGATTATTCATTTCTTAAGAACTTTATGTAACAAGAATAGGAGTGATGAGCATCCAAGGTTGTTGGAGACAAGCCCAGAAGTTCCACATATAGTATATAAAACAGACACTACACACAAAGAAATTTCCAAGTGAGCAATCAGTAAGTACTATGAATTTACTGCCTTCACTAAATTTTTCCTAACCTACTTTTCTTTTACACTGACTTCTCAGATTAAAAGAAATCCTTTTGTGTGTGTGTGTGTGTGACAATGACTTTGGAAATAATCCATTTCATGAACAAAATATGTGCACTAAATTAAATTATATATTAAATTATATAAACTGCAAATTTTACTAGGTGAAACAAGAAAATGAACAGAGTCAGATTAGTCAGGGATAAGTTTCATGGGGCAGGGTGGCAGGACAGAGCTAGAATAAAAAATTGGGTGGAATTTAGTAAAGGAATGAATGCTATATCAGGTGAAGGGAACAAGAATGTAGACAAGCTCTCAAGTAGGAATTGTGTGACATTTCATAGGATGGAAAGATTTGTTATGACTGATGTGGTACATGTGAACTCATAGGTTTAGGTTAAAGATCAAGGGAAAAGTTGTCTTGATGTAAGTATAACTATGTTTTCACTTTCATTTGTCTTTTAATTAAAGAATTAACAATTTAAATGTTATTCCAAGGATAATAAGCATAAAATGATATTAGGTTAGTCTAGGCAAGCATTTGAAAGTTATCCTCACAGACATTTTGCCAATTCAAGGTAACAATTATTACTGTCCACAATGGCAAAAGCCAGTTATGTAATCATTAAATTCTCATTTTTGTGATGCTAGAGTAATTTAAAACCCAAAGTCTTAATTCTAGCATCCTTAGAAGAAGCTGAGGAAGGTCTGGTACATAGTGCTGATTGGTTTCCCTGTTTGGACAACACAGTAAAGCAGTTTCTTACTTCTAGACTTTTGCAGACAGTCAGTTGGGACATCTAGGTCACTGGGACCCATGTTACATCCCTGGATGTCCCGTCTCATCCTCTGATTTTTGCAAGTGAGTTTCACCCTCACCATTTTCTTCATTTCTTCAGGTGAATATGACTAACCGACAAGAGTCTCTTAATGCCTAAGAATTTTCAGAATAAATATCAGAGTCGTAAAATAACATTACCAGTAATCCAAGGCAATGCTCATTCTCATCCTCCATGATCATCCCGTATTATAGGCAGGGAACTGAAAAATCGGCTCATTATTTCGTAACTGAATTCCTTACATCCCCTCCTTTTAAATTATACCTGTTTGAAGCTCTCACTTAAAATATATTTTGTGTCAATGCTCAGAGTTTTTCAGATTGCCTTAAGCATTTTAAAGTGAAAGATTATTTCTAAAATATCTTTATTTAAATTATTTTTTAACATACAATGGTGTAGGTAGCCACTAAATTAGATGTATCGGGTCAAGAATACATGTTAAAAAATAAATTAATTTGTAATTTTTTTCTGAGTTCTGCATTTTTAAAGTGTAGCATGTGATTAAACAGAGTTACAGAAATTTCTCAAACATACATATAACGTCTAGCCTGAAAGCAAATAGTCTGTCTTCAAATTACTAATCCCGATTTCAAAGGCAGTGCTAGATGGAATTCACTAATTGTATTTCACAAGTATGAACATAATTTAATATTTATTTCTGTTATGTATGCTGTCCACTCCACATTTTATATGTTCATGAGTAACAGGCGAGAAACTGACTTGTATGTAAATTCAAAAAATGATACTAATATATCCATATTCAAATTTGGAATGTCAAATGCACAGTAAATCTCCATTTAGAGAATAATGCACATAGACAAACACCACAGGCTGATAATTTGGATTTTAATCATTTTTACTTCATTTACAATGTCAGTAACTAATCAGAACCACTGTTTTGCTCTTTTGTACTGTATGTATATATTTCATCACTCACTGTTAGTTTTCCGGGGCCTGTGTCATTCAGTCATGTCAGACTCTTTGCAACCCCATGGACGGTAGCCTGCCAGGCTCCTCTGTCCATGGAATTCTCCAGGCAGTAATGCTGGAGTAGGTTGCCATTCTCTCCTCCAGGGGATCTTCCCATCCCAGGATTAGAACCCAGGCCTCCCACATTGCAGGTGAATTCTTTCCCATCTGAGTCACTCACCTAGTTAATACTTCCACTTTTTTGAATGGTGCCATATTAAAAGATAAAGGTAAATATTTTACAATAAGTCTATATTTATAAAATACTAAAGAAGCAGTATCTGTCTTAGAAAAGTCTATGTTTAGTAACCAAAACACTCAGCTTGAGGGTGATCAGACCACTTAAAATCATTCATATATATTCTTTACTCTTCTTGAGTAAATTGCACTGCTGAGGTCATGGACAGGTTCATCAAACCCACATCACTACCTCATGCTCTTAGAGAAACTTCACTGTATTTGTTGTCTAAGCAGCAGCTGCAGTCTCATCTGTAAAGAGACCTTGACCCTCCTCTTAGGGGCACTTGAAGGATAGGGGGTTACCTCAGCCCAGCTCCTCTTTGTCCATCCCCTCAAGTGTCAAGGGGCACCAAAGCAAAAACCCTTGTGTTCCATCTCACTTAATTTTTCCACATGCAGAGGTAACAAGGTCAATTTTACCCCAATAAAATTGAATATGGCTTTGACTAGTGACCTAGAAGGCTGTGGTCTTATTTCCCTCCCTGGATGGAACCAGCCTCACCCCCTTATCCTCAGGATGAAAGTGAAAGTGCAAGTTGCTCAGTCATGTCTGACTCTTTGCAATCCCGTGGACTATAGAGTCCATGGAATTCTCCAGGCCAGAATACTGGAATGGGTAGCCTTTCCCTTCTCCAGGGGATCAGCCCAACCCAGGGATCAAACTCAGGTCTCCCACATTGCAGGCAGATTCTTTACCACCTGAGCTACAAGGAAAGTCTTATCCTCAGGGTAGTAGTCATGTTTGATGACAATCATTGTCTTAGTTTAAAATTCCTATTTAAAGTCTTTGAAACTTTAAGAAAATAAATTAAGACTTCTCTGGCATTCACCATGCTCAGGCCATGATCAAAACTCTCAGCTTTTATCAGAGTTTTCATCTTTCAATCTTGTCTCAAAAAAACCTTTATATTATTCTTGATCATTTTAGCTCCCTTTCTTTGACTTGCTAGAAATACATAAAAAGATTATTCAAATCTCAGACATCCTAGGCTGCATAGAGAAAATAAAATTCCTCCCTGGCTTGTAATAATGTCTTAATTGATCTCCCTGTGTGTTTGGGTCTGGCTGGCTGCACCAGCAGAATGAGTTAATATATTAAGATTTTGGGAAGAAGTCATTTAATGACATTTATCATATTCAATTATCACTTAAAATTAGATGCCTTTTCATTTTTATATCCACAGTTCCAGATAAAAGGAGAATCTTATTCACATGTTTTAATTACCCATTATATAATGGCTTATTTCTTAATTATGAATAGAGCTTAAATGTAAGATTTTCTTTGTAAATTGAGTATATGACTGAGAAGTAACATGTTTCTAGTAATAATGACCTACATGTTATATAATTATTTTTGTTTATTCAAAACTTTTAATTTCCCATCCTTTAAGCTTCATAAAGAACTGCATAGTAGGGACAGTGGTTGTGTGAATTTTTCATTTATCCTTTATATATAGTTCTTCACTTATTCATTTTGACTGGATAATGAAAAACTTCATTCCTTCCATAAGAAAGGAGGAAGACTGAATATTACCTTTGCACATTTCATGGAAGTTTTATTAAAAAAAAAATCATTCTTTGTGTTCCTTTTTGTTGGGTGGGGCCTGTACTGCCAAACTCAGGGTTTTTAACTCATTCTTCTGATACCCAGAGACAGAATATAAGGGAGAAAAGAAACACTCTCAAGCCTCCTTGCTCTCCCGGTAAAATCAGATGTACACCCCCACCCCTCTGGCCCCTCTTCCCTCTGCAGAACAATTCTTCCTAATCTATACAATATATCCCCCAACTTTATACTCTAAGATAACATGATATTCAGCCTACACAAGTTCTCTCCCTTAGCAGAGAACAGAATTTCATATAACAAGGTAAACAGTCAAGGTGATACATCAGGTGACATATGAAAGCACACATCAGTCAGTTTGTTTTCATATATGTCATTAGAAAGCCAAATCCAGGGCTGGGATTAGCTGGAAAAGCTCGGAAAACTTTTCTCCAGAGTGACTAGCTTGAGACCTTGTTCAGGAAAAGCCATCTGAGAAACACTACGCCCCTCCTGAGCCACCAAGGTCCCCACTTTGTGCTGTTTAGCTATACAGTTCACTCGATGGACTCAATTTCACACACTCTAGAACGAGGTTATCTTCTACTACACTAGACCTTCAAGGAGTTCTTGCAGATTTAAAATCTTCATAAAACTTCCATGTATCTAGCAAACCAAATGTCCCTATTTCTGGGAATAAGGCAGATTTGTCCTTGTCTTGTCCTTATTATGGATGGAGAAGAGTGGAGTCGTCTCCTTGGTACTGACACATTCTACGGAGTGATGTTTAATAGGGCGACATGCAGTCTGCCTTCTGCTCGCTGGAGTAATCCCAATTATTTTACTTTTCTCTTGGGTTTTACAAGAGTCATACATGCATATCTCATTTCTCTAATTCATAAGTCACTTTAATTCTCTTCTTTTAGATCATTTCTTCCAATTTTCTTTTTAAAAGGTGTAACAGTGTAACCAATAAAACTGGATTAGGACGGTAATAAAAACTGGAAATGATAAACTGAAGGATGGAGGCATCTAGGACATGAAATCCTCTGCCTCACTGGATAATCTCACTACCATCAAGATCTTCACTAACTGTGTCATTAAATTATTGTTTTCAAGTGTTTGGGTGGAAAGCATGCCACAGAACAACAAAAGTGGGGAGATGAGTGGACGTATATTCATCAAACTGTGCAACACTGAGGTTCATTTAGTTACAGTGAATAATGTGAAATCATCGTATAACATATATACACTGTAGGTTTTCCGCTTAAATCTTTTAACAAGTGAGAGTATAATTATACAGTCTTTACAGGTTCATCTAGCAGTAAGATTGCATTGTTTCCAGGCTGCCACACTAATCAGACCACGTGTCACTTGGCTGAGTGTAAGAAACATGTCTGTATGCCTGTGAGATTGTTTACAATATCTTGCTTATTTTTGTATGTGAATAAAATAATTTTTGAATGAATTTAAAATAAACCAAAGATGTTTATTGCACCTGAATATCTTTTTATTTCATCCATACATTTGCCCTCTATGAACATTCACAGCTACACATTAGTTATTTATGCTGTGCATAAATATTTATAAACAAAGTATTGTTTATATATATATACAACATGTGTACAAATGTATATGTGTATCTGTGTTCATCATTTATATATATAGACATTTATATGTATGCTTTAAAGTTAAATAATTTCATGAGATTTCGGTTGGAATAATCATTTTATAAATGTTGATTAATACATTCTAAAGGGAAACAGCTTTGTCCTACTACCAAACATAATTATTACTTTACTTTTCACAGCCAAAGGTAATTAGTACTCGGTTTTGGATGAGTTAGAAAGGAAAAATACAAAAGGTGTTCCATGTGAGAATGCTTCTCAAAGATCCTAACAACCATTAAAAATTATTGGGGGACTAAAGAGCTTTTTTCCTAATGTGGGTTATATGTATCACTATTTCTCATAGAAGTTAAAAATAAAACAATTTAAATGTTATAGGTTAATTCAGTGAAAATAGCAATAGTGAACTTATTACATAATGTAAATAACTCACATATTTGAAATACTTTAATCTTATATTTTTTATAAAATATGTCAAGAATAAAATATATGAACAAAATATTTTTGAAGATAAAACTGTTTTCAAAACAGTGAGCTGAACTGTGGTCTGGTTAGATTTATCAATACTTAACGTGCAGCATAAAGAATGAAGTTGGGTTCTGAATTCACTCTCTGAACTTATGTTGTTTGGATTGAAATATATAATGGCAATCTTACCTCACACAGATAAACAGTTTGCAGAGAGAGGCTTACTTCACTAGTATTTTTAAACAATTGTGGCCCTTTTTCTTGAATACTACCTATTCAACAACTCAACAACTGGGCTTCCTAGGTGGTGCTAGTGTTAAAGAACCTGCCTGTAAGAGATGTGGGTTCAATTCCTGGGTCAGAAAGATCCCCTGAAGGAGGGCATGGCAACCCACTCCAGTATTCTTGCCTGGAGAATCCCATGGACAGGGAAGCCGGGTGGGCTACAGTCCATGAGGTTGCAAAGAGTCAGACACAGCTGTGTGACTAATACACACCCACAACTATAAGAAATGATCATATAGTGTGGTTTTCAGCCAGCAGCTTTATGCGCTTCTCAGGTGGCACTAGTGATAAAGAACCCATCTGCCAATGAAGGAGACATAAGAGATGTGGGTTCAATCCCTGATTTGGGAAGAGCCCCTGGAAAGGGCATAGCAACTCACTCCTGCCTGGAGAATCCCATGGACAGAGGAGCCTGGTGGGCTACAGTCCATGGGCTCACAGAGAGTCAGACCCGACTGAGTGACGGAGCACATAGAACTAGACACTCCTAAGATCTGAGCAACGAGGGGTTTTAGGTATCAGACACCTTGCATTTCGGCACCATGCATTTTACTAACAACAAGTTTACTGGTGATGAGATCAAGGTTCAGTGACCTTCTCTTCCTGGAATCTGTCGAAGGCAGAACCACATCTAACACTCACTCCAGGTTTGGGAGTTCACACCTTCCTGTTACTGAAGTGACAATGGTTGTTTTCCCACCGTGAGCTTTAGCTATACTTTCACCCGTCGTTATGGAAAGCCCAGTTACGCTGACTTGAGTGGTTTTATTTTTCTCAGACAAGGAAGAACCTGAAGATGTGCATGGAGTTAGCAGTCTCAGGGCCCGTGACACCAGCAGCGTCTCCATGCTGCTGCTGGTATTTCCCTCTTGGTCACAGGATGATTTGCGGGCAGCTGTCACATGCCCTTTACGGCAGGGTTAATGAAGAAAATGGTCCAACACTAAAAGTTTCTGTTTGTATCTCACAGAGAACTGGACTGGGAGGGCACAGGGGGCAGTCATAACTTCTAGCATCTGGGACAGTCAGGGAAGAAGGGGTGGATTTGGTGTGGCAGGACCAACCTGGAGAATCTCTTTTTGGGCAACACTTCTGTCTTTTTCCTACAAACCATTTGCATCAGGGAACTTGGCCCCTTTCCTATCCCTTGGGTGTGCTTGGTGGTCTAAGGGCATTTCTCCCCCATCCAAGTCCCATAACCCAGGAAAACCACTCCCCACGTGGTGATCCATTTGTGATAAGGGTTAGAATCAGCGTAGGTGTTTGACCAATTTCAGTCAATAAATTCCAAGCAAGATTTCATATTAGAAGTTCCCTCTGCTTTGAGGAATAATCTCCCATAAAAGGTGGTCTCAGTTCCTCTGCATGTATCCAGATGCATCAATCCAGGACTTGTCACAGCCTGAGACTAAAACCACTTTCGGAGCCGAGCAGAGGGAGGGCATGGCATGAGAAATGGGGCGGGACATTGTAAATCTGGCCTCTTCTTAGTCCTGTACTTAAGAGTTCATCAGGTTCACAAGCCAGTATATCATTTTTATGTTGTAAGTCATTTTGGATTTTCTATTGCTTGTAGCTTAACATAACCATCTAATAAATTGACTAGTGCAAGTAGAAACTAACATGGGTATGAATAATTCAAGTTTCTGTTCAATCTAAAAATATTTGCTGAGAACCTATCATATTAAGTGCTATACAGGTGGCAGAAAGATCAAAAGAACCTCACATATTTTTTCTAAGATTTTACTGTGGTCTGTATACAAAGGTATGAATTAATTATTAAATTAAAAAAAAATTGGGGTTGGCCAAAAAGTTCCTTCAGTTTTTAAGTAAAAATAAAACACATCTTTCACTTTTACCAAGAATTTTGTTGAACAACATATTCATTGTTTTGTCCCCCTACCTTCTGCCACTTTTCAGGCAACTTCCTAATTCCATCTTCCCAAAACGTTTTATCTTATTGAGCAAAGAACTGCTCCAGGTGCCTTTCACAGTCTTCCAGGGAACTAAAATTGTTTCTGCTAAGAGAATATGGTAAAGATGGAAATATGTGGAAATCTGAAGGTGCATTCTCTGGTAAATATGGTGAATGAATCAGAAGTTCCCAGCCAAGCTGTAATAGTTTTTGCCTGGCCATCAAATAAACATGCAGTCTTGCACTATCCTGATGGAAGACTGTATGTTTTCTCATATCACTTTCTTCAGATGAAGGCTAGCCTTTGGTGTGGTTGGTGGTGGTTCATTACACTTACAGAAATACAATCAAAAGGGGGCTTTTTTTTTTTTTTTTACCTTATGTGGAACCTAAACATCAAGGCCATTAACTTGTACAAATGATTTTCAATGAGTGATTTGGATAGTTTGATTCATCTCCCATGAGGTATAACATTGATTGTTCTCAATTAATGTCTCAATTTGATTGTTGTCAGCTTCAACTAAGGACATCCCTGGTAGCTCAATTGTATAGGTCTGCCTGCCAGTGCAGGAGACATGGGTTTGATCCCTGGGTCAGGGAAGATCCTCTGGAGAAGGATATGGCAACCCACTCCAGTATTCGTGCCTGAAAAATCCCATGAAAGAGGAGCCTGGTGGGCTACAGTCCATGGGGACCCAAAGAGTCAGACATAACTGAGTGACTAAACAATAACAACAGCAACAACTTCAACTGGCCTACCCAACCACGGAGAACCTTCCAGTGAAAAATCTGCAGAACAAAATATCACAAACCACTTTTGACATGTTCAATCAGTCACAGCACCTTCTCCATACACTGTACAAATCATTTTTCCTTTTTTGCATTTCAATTATGTTTGTATCTTTCTTGAAATAATATAACATAAGTGCTTAAAATGTTGCTGTTCTCCTTCCATTTTCAATATTAAAATGGCTACACAAAAATTCACCAATTTTGATTTTTTTTTAAATGCATGCTGATAAGACAGCTGTCACAATTCAATCTAACAAAATTGTTTGAATAAAGTTAAAGACAACCAAGTGCCACTAGAGCCATCTTATGGAAAAAACTGAACAAGTAATACTGGATGAGTTGTCTTAGGGTCAAAGTTTTCATGCTGAGGCAGACCTTGTATATGAGTCTAATGTCTGGGTCCGATTTCATCAGGTATAGTTGGATGCATGTTTAGATACGGAAAACTTAACATGAGCAAAAGCATGGGCTTGTAACACAAATGAGCGTATTTATGGAGTAGTCACTGTTTTGTTTTCAGGTGTTTAGAACACATGAGAGATGAGTTTAGAATTTAGAGCTAAAATATAAAGCTCCAATCATATTGTGAATGCTGGTCTGAGGATTACAAAGAGGATTCAGTAGGTCATGAGGAGGCCTTCTCAAAAGGTTTTTGAATAAGGGAGAGATGCTTTCAGTCTTGATTTTAAACTGTTTCTATGACAATAAGGTAAAAGGAGGCTGCTGCTGCTGCTGCTGCTGTTGCTAAGTCGCTTCAGTCATGTCCAACTCTGTGCAACCCCATAGACGGCAGCCCACCAGGCTCCCCCGTCCCTGGGATTTTCCAGGCAAGAACACTGGAGTGGGTAAAGGAGGCAGGGGAAGACAAATCAGCTCTTTATTGCACTACTTCTGATAATCAGTAAGGCAAGTCTGGCTTTCTGTAGCTGTTACTGAAATAAAATTAAGGTAATTATTGGGAAACTAGCTTGATTTTTGACCCAATATGCTTTCTTCTGTTTCACACAGTCACAAAGATAATACTCCAAGTAAGGGGCATGCCGAGACGCGTGGGCACCACTGTCACAGCCTTTTGCAAGTAATTCAATAGATGCTGATTAATATCAGAAAGGTTTACTGCATGGACATCTGAGTATCTCAGAGAAGCAAATAAATATACTTTAACAATGGCAGGACAACTTTGGATGGTGAGCAACAGCTAGCGTACAGCCACCTAGGACATACCACCCCCCTCTTATATTTCTAATCACCCTCTTCTCAACATTCAGGTATTTTGTAGAGTAAAATTGATCTCCCTCACTTGATTCCACAGCCCTGTTGGAAAACTGGCTGAAGGTTACTGGGCATGAGTGAGTTCATCCAAAGATCCCTTGTCTAAATAGCAGAGCCAGGAGAAACTGAAAAAGTCCAACAAAATAGCACATCGGTCCCTGAAGAAAACCAGCTAGGTACCTACCAAATGCACTGTGGCCTCAACACACAGTTCAGCCCAAGACAATAGACAGTATTCAAATGTTCTTGTTGCAAGAAAGGTGCAAAGCAGATCAACCAAAAATGGGATTTAACATAACCTTTCCAAAGACAAAGATGCAGTTCTTCCAAAAGAAAATCTAATTCTTCTTTTGAATTCTCTCCTTGTGTATAAATAGGATGGTTTAAACATAAGCTTAAATACTAACATCAATCACCATGTCACTCCCTAATTTTCAAAACTGGAATTATTTAGCATGGGCTTTAGAGTAATGTGGATTTAGTCATTTCTGAAATAGCCAGAGACCAAGAAGCATTATGAATATATGTAACATGAGTCAGAAAATTTTATTAGTACAGCCGCAGAATTTTAAAGATGTGGGATTGGAAGGCACTTCAGAATTTCAATTTCATTTCAGTAAAAACATATTCATATAACACACTGATACCGAATCTTCAGGTTTTGGCAAGAAGCATTAAAAAAGAAATTAAAGGAGCTCTTGATCCGGTGACCATGAGGGACCCTGAAATGCACTTAAATTTACCCACACATTTTGAGGATCTGTAGCACCAAGAATATTTAGAATTATGTTGGTGAAATCATGATTTTCAATTAAAACAGTTAAGAGTGTCAATCCACATAATAGTTTTAGGGACTGGATTATGTCCCCTGCAGAAAAAGACCATGTTAGTTAGTCATCTTTGTTGGAACAACAAACAATCCCAGAACATCAGTGTCTTCAAACACATCATTTTTCATTTTTCTCTTTCCAAGACACAAAAGAGTAGAAGCTTTCTGGGACTTGGTTTTCTTGCAGCACATGTGAGAGAGAGATGGGAAGAAATACCCACTGTCTCTTCAAGCCTCTGAGCAGAACCGGACCCTTTATCTGCACTAGGTGAAGGTGAGGTGAAGTCGCTCAGTCGTGTCCGACTCTTTGTGACCCCGTGGACTGTAACCTACTAGGCTTCTCCATCCATGGGATTCTCCAGGCAAGAATACTGGAGTGGATTGACATTTCCTTCTCCAGGGGATCTTCCCAACCCAGGTATCAAACCCAGGTCTCCCGAATTGGAGGCAGACGCTTTAACCTCTGAGCCACCAGGGAAGCCTGCCAACCTCTGAAAAACATCCCCCAAAGAGGTCGAGCTTGGTCTCCACATTTCACCTGCTGTTGCATTCTCCCTTCTCGTGTGCCCCATACTGTATGTGCCTACGAACCTCTGAAAAACACTCCCCAAATCCTTCCACATGTTTAGAATCTCCCCAGGCTTTGAACTTGCTGGCAACTCAACACCTCTTCTACCGTGGTTATCGTGTTCTTCCTCCTCATGTGGGTATCTACATATTACTTCCCCTCTGTACTTGATAGAAAGAAAGGAAGGAAGAAAAAGAAGGAGAAAGGAGGGAGGGAGGAAGAATAAGCCAATACTAATGCCTACTTAACAGACTGAAAAATGAGAGGACACGATTATTCAAAAGTATACATCTTGTTTCTCACAGTTTTCATAACATTTCACTGCCAGGTGACAGCAGCAAGTTGATGACTATTTTATTCCAAAAGGCACATACAGTCTGGGACACATGAGAAGGGAGAACGCAACAGCAGGTGAAATGTGGAGACCAAGCTGGACCTCTCAGTACACTGAATACACTTGATCTTTGCAAAGCAACATTAAGGGGTTTTAAATACCTGTGTCTTGTATAAATGCACAGTCGTATACAGGCAGCTCTAACTTGATTGCCTGAGATCTGCCTGGGATGTTATTACCACAGCAAGTCCTATTTGGGAGCAATAAGTAATTACCATGGCAACATAGTCCTTGCACAGGGGCTGCGATGACGATGAAAGTAAGTGCAAGAGGACCAGAATTTTTGGCATTATATTAATAATATATATATACAATCATGGAAGGGAAGGATGCTTTTACAAAATCAAATTACTTTTTCTTATTGAAAGGACCTCATCGTTAGTGCAGCCATCTTTCACTCAGACAGCAGGCATGCAAGAACATTTAGCCACTTATGTCAGGACACTGGCATTATATTAATAATATATATATACAATCATGGAAGGGAAGGATGCTTTTACAAAATCAAATTACTTTTTCTTATTGAAAGGACCTCATCGTTAGTGCAGCCATCTTTCACTCAGACAGCAGGCATGCAAGAACATTTAGCCAGCTTATGTCAGGACACACACACCCCCACATTTGTTCCTGAGGGGCTTCCAAGCTATAAATGTTCTTACTTGACAGTTAAGGAAACTAACACACTACTTGAAGATTTCATAAATAACAGGAAATGCCTCTGTGAATTGAATCCACATTGAAAATGATAAAGATAAACATCGGCTTTGGAAACACAAAGCAGCATTAAGGTATCTAATCAGCAAAGCTGCTAGTAAATGGGAACCAGGGCACAGAATCAGGGTCCCACATTCAAGCTAAAATTGGCAGGCTATCAATCTCCAAAATTCCCAATGATGTTGTAATGTTTCACAATTTAAAATGTGCTCGCCTAAATTTGTAGAATGGTGTGTTTATGAAACACTTTAATACTTCGGTGAAAGGGAGAAAGAAAGACTAGAAACAATTGTTTTTAACAAGCAGTGAGAATAGAACTAACATGATCCAATGACCTCACATGTAGCTGGAGAAAACGTATCACATGTATCTGGGCATGTATCTGGAGAAAACCATAATTCAAAAGTATTCATGCACCCCAGGGTTCCTTGCAGCACTATTTACAATATCCAAGACATGGAAGCAACCCAAGAGCCCATCAACAGATGATTGGATAAAGAAGATATGATGTATGCACACACATATACGTACACTAACAAGAAAAACGAAAGCGTTTATTTAGTATTCTTTCATTGAATAATTATATGAAGTACAAAAATAATACTAAAACCTCCACTAAGGTATCATAGCAGTCATGGGCTATGGTGCATACCTTGTAAGGAACTGATATGTTATAGCATTAAAAATAATCCGTGTCTTCATTAATTTTACCAGATCAGTGATCTTCCAGGAAAACATACAACTTTACATACTCAGTTTTACATGCTAAGAAAATATTTCCTTTCAAAAAATATCCTCAAGAAATATCTTGAAAAACACCCTGAAATATAAGGATTTACAAATAGTAATTAGTAACGTACTTGAGTATTATGAGAAGTGATTCTATTAGTTATACAAATTTCCATCAAGAAGTGGCAACAAATGAGTTTAATATTCAAATGAGAATATTTTATAGCACAAAAAGTAATTTTAATTATGCAATCTACTAAATATTTAAGCATATTCAGGCAGTAAATCTCTGAGCCCAGGGAGAAAAACATTCTGTCTAGATATTTTTCTTCTGTAGAACAAATTAAACACATGTGCTTTTGTAATTTTGTAAAAAAAATTAAAATTAATGAATTTTTAAAAGGACATTCACAGTCAAAATTCTTAAGCTCTTTCTCTTCCAGGAATAGAATTATATTAATCATTATGCACATTCAAGTAAAAAATGTCTACTTCTGTAAAGAGAGTGCAGTGACTGATTTGAGAGGTCCCACCTATATTCTTGTACTGAGAAAAAGACATTTTACTTATTATTTCATAAAACAACTTTTAAAAGACTGAAACCGGTTGTATCCTAGCAACAATAGTGCATTTAGTCAGAGAGAAGAAAATAATTTTTTCTATGTAATCTTCTAGGAATGGCAGATAGAGGGCAGAGGAAATGACTAGAAGTGTCATATAATGTTCTTTTGAGAAATGTTGAAGTAGATTAAATTTATTTCAACATAAAATGTGAGACTATATATCGAACAGAGTTGTTTTAATTATGTCTCATTTTTCTTATCTTTTCTCATCTTTTAATCCCCAATTATTAGCAATTCGAACAGCAGCAGGACATATTTTAGCAATTTTAATCCAAACAACTACTTAAGTTGCTTTCATTTGAGTTACGTAAAATTTAAGTATTCAGATATCATTCACTTAATTAACTTAACACAGTCTTGAACAAACATAACTACAGTAAGAGGAAGCTAAATTGATTCCAAAATACATTAAATATTTAAGGATATCAATTCGAACAGCAGCAGGACAATTTTAGCAATTTTAATCCAAACAACTACTTAAGTTGCTTTCATTTGAGTTACGTAAAATTTAAGTATTCAGATATCATTCACTTAATTAACTTAACACAGTCTTGAACAAACATAACTACAGTAAGAGGAAGCTAAATTGATTCCAAAATACATTAAATATTTAAGGATAAGGAATAAATAAAATGTGAAAAAAAAAGTATGCTATTTTTTTATATGCTACACATAGAGAATGTAGGAACTGCTTAGAAGCATGAAGACTGCTTCACCCAATATTTTTGCTTCATGGGTCAGAAATCCAAGCTACGTAGATGGTAAATCAAGTTGTTTGAAATATTCTACACTGAATAAAAGGTTCAAGTCCACTGGTGTATTATCGCTAATACACTTTGTCTCAGTCACCTGTCTTTACCTTACATAGGACATTATCATTAGCATGAAGGTAGAAACAGTACATGGAGTCAGCGGCTCTCACAAGGGGCTGTGATCACGGGTTCTTACACAGCACCAGACTGCACTTCAAGAGAATTTGCCCTTTTAAAAGGACTTCCCTGGTGGTTCAACGGTAAAGAATCTGCCTGCAATGCAGGAGACTTGGGTTTGATCCTTAGATTGGGAAGATCCCTTGGAGAGGGAAACGGAAACCCACTCCGGTATTCTTGCCTGGAAAATTCCATGGACAGAGGAGCCTGGCAGACCGCAGTTCATAGGGTCACAAAGAGTCAAACATGACTGACAGACTAAACGACAGCAACAACCTCAATTACATTACTTGGCACAAGCCCATGAGGGAAGTGTGAACATGTTAACAGTTGGAAAATGACTAAGAGAAATCCAGGAGGATGAACCTGCCAGACCCAGGTTCAAAACTGTATTTTCTCTCTGTATAATAAATAGTTGCATTATTTTATCAAGTTTCTTAATAGTCTCACTTTTATTATTTAAAGGACAAAGAAATTTCTTACAAATTATGCTCTATTAAAAGAAAATGTATCCTGAGAAGTAAATTCCTCTGAGGAAAAATATAAATGATAAATGTTCATTTGAAGGCTGGAAAAATAAAATACTTGGGATTCCTAATATATTGATAACCCTTTGCACAAAATGTATTTGCCTTTAAAATATATATAACGCTCAGTAATGAAAGTTCCTGTGTAAACCATGTCTGTGTTTTAGCAGTTTTGACTGAGAGAAATTCTTCTAGCTCACATAGAATTCCCTTACTATGTTTTAAACTGTCAGAACTATAATTTATGGTATTTCTTTAGGAGGAAATCTCTATTGGTAGAATTTGTTATAAAACAAAACAAAGCAAAAACTTGTGCTTGTATGTTACACTAAAAAGGAAGATTGTGGGTAATTCAGTTTGGTTGTAGCAAGTCTTTCTAGAATCTTGGTTAGATCTGCTAATCTCAGAAAGGCCTGGATGAGGGCAGGTCCAGAGCCGCCCTACCTTGGTGAGAAGCCTGAGGGTGTCTGGCTGGGCTGGCTCAGGGGAGGAGACAGTGCGAAGATCAAAATCAGAAATGAGCAGAATGGTAATGTTGGATGAAGGTGATGGTAGTCCTCTCTTATTAAATTTTTGATAAATTATTAAACAGGGGTTTTGGTGTAAGTTTTCATTTTAAAGAATATTGTTTTAAAATACCATTTAAAATACCATTTACCTTGACTACTGAGGATCTCCGTGATCCATTAAACTGTGTGCCCAACACAGGTGGCAAAGCCATAACATGATAATTTCTGGAGGTGTGAGGGCCTGACGTGGGAGGAACACTTGCAGACAGAAGCAGGGGGTGGGAGTGTCACCAGGGCTGTATTCTGAGGGTGTTTGGTCCATCTGCTGTTGTCTTTGTCCCTTTACTGTTTATAAAAATTCCTGTTGATCACAGATTTTGAAAACTTTGATTATAATATGACTTGATATGCTTTCCTTTATATTTTACTTGCTTCCTCCATATTTATTGTGCTTTGGCTTCACTGAGCTTCTTGGATCTGTGAAGTTTACAGTTTTCATGGTATTAGAAAGACAATACAAAATCAGAAGAGGGTGGCAGAGGATGAGATGGTCAGATAGCATCACCAACTCAATGGACACGAACTTGGGCAAACTCTAGGAGATAGTGAAGGACAGAGAGGCCTGGTGTGCTGCAGTCCATGCATTCACAAACAATCAGACACGATTCAGCAACTGAACAACAACATTAGAACATTTCAGGCAATTATATTTAAAATATGTTTGTTTCAACTTCATAGACTTCAATTATATGTATGTTATGTTGGTTGAAATTATGCCTCAGGTCAAGAATGCTCTGTTAATTTTTTCTTTCCATGTTTCAATTTGATCATTTCTATTGCTTTATCTTTCAGTTTACTAATTTCACCTTCTGCATATCTAATCTGTTGTGAATACATCCAGAAACATTGTAGTTTCAACTTGAGAAGTTTGATTTTGTCTTTTTTTATAACTTCCATGGCTCTACTTAAATTTTTTGAACATATGCAATAGAATTCTAATAATGGATCTAACATCTTTGTCTGTTCATTCCTATCAATTCTGGATAAATTGTGATATGTTTCCTCTTTAGTATAGAACATATTTTGCTAATTTTCCTTCCTTGAAATTATTGATAAAATTCTAGATATTTTGAATTGTGTCTGGTGAGGCTCTGGATATATTATTCATTTCAGTTCAGTTCAGTCAGTCAGTCGTGTCCAACTCTTTGCGATCCTATGAATCGCAGCACGCCAGGCCTCCCTGTCCATCACCAACTCCCGGAGTTCACTCAGACTCATGTCCATCGAGTCTGTAATGCCATCCAGCCATCTCATCCTTGGTTATCCCCTTCTCCTCCTGCCCCCAATCCCTCCCAGCATCAAAGTCTTTTCCAATTAGTCAGCTCTTCGCATGAGGTGGCCAAAGTACTGGAGTTTCAGCTTCAGCATCATTTGTTCCAAAGAAATCCCAGGGCTGATCTCCTTTAGGATGGACTGGTTGGATCTCCTTGCAGTCCAAGGGACTCTCAAGAGTCTTCTCCAACACCACAGTTCAAAAGCATCAATTCTTCAGCACTCAGCCTTCTTCACTATTACTTCTATCAATATTTTTGAGTTTTATTCAAGATACACTTGCATTACTGGTCATTAGTTTGTTCTCTCTTTAACTGAGATTTTTTTTTTTCCTTACTGATAAACTTAAGACTCAGTACATCAATTAAAACCAATTTCTGGAGAAAAAAAATCAAAACCTATAGCAGAATTTAAAAGTTAAAAAGTTAACACTGTTGGGCAAATAGCAAAACTCGAACAGTATATTCCTTTAGTTGAAAAACTCCAGACATTTCATACTTGACCTTTTGATACAAAATGACCTAACAAATTTAGCAATGCTTAATTATCAGTTTATCTTTCTATTTAAGATATAGAGAACAAACTTTCAGACATGGGGCAGGGGAAGGAAAGGGTGAGATGTATGGAGAGAGTGGGAATTTACTGTATGACTCAGGGAACTCAAACCAGGGCTCTGTAACAATCCAGAGGGGTAGGATGGGGAGTGAGGTGGGAAGGAGTTTGAAGAGAGGGAGGGGACATGGGTACACCTATGTCTGATTCATGTAGATTTTGACAGAAACCAACACACTGTAAAGAAATTATCCTTCAATTAAAAATGGTGTAGGGTGGGAGGTGGGAGGGGGCTTCAGCATTGGGATATCGTGTGCACCTGTGGCTGATTCATGTCAATGTATGGCAAAACCAATACAGGCTCTGCAAAAGGCACTGAGGGTCCTATGGTGGGTGGAAAGAATTTTCAGCTTAAAAGAGGAGACTAATAGTTTAAAACAGATAAAAATATGTCATAAGTATTGAAGGTCTGTCTAGTCAAAGCTATGGTTTTTCCAGTAGTCATATACGGATGTGAGTGTTGGATCATAAAGAAAGTTGAGTGCCAAAGAACTGATGCTTTTGAACTGTGCTGTTGGAGAAGACTCTTGAGAATCCTTGGACTGTGAGGAGATCAAACCAGCCAATCCTAAAGTAAATCAGTCCTGAATATTTATTGAAAGGACTGATGCTGAAGCTGAAACTCCAATACTTTGGCCACCTGTTGCAAAGAACAGACTCCTTTGAAAATACCCTGATACTAGGAAAGATCGAAGGGAGGAGGAGAAGCGGATCACAGAAGATGAGATGGTTGGATGGCATCACCAACTCAATGGACATGAGTTTAAGCAGCCTCCAGGAGTTGGTGATGGATAGGGAAGCCTGGCATGCTGCAGTCCATGGTGTCACAAACAGTTGGATGACTGAACAACTGAACTGATTGAAGAATGAGTAAGTGTCAGGTTAGGAGGAGAAAGAACGTGGAAAGAAAATAAAAGATCAACAATATTTCAGGCAGCTGGAAAAGCATCTATGATCTGGTGCTTAAGGGAAATGTGCTACCAGGCCATGAAAGAACGTTAAATGCATTTTAACGTTCTAACGTTCTAAGTGAAAGAAGCTTCCTGAGAAGGCTAAATGCTGTATGACTCCAACTGCATGGCCTTTTGGAAAAGACAGAACTATGAAGACAGTAGAAAGTTTTAGCATTTTCAGGGTGAAGCAGCAGTTAAAGTTGAAGTTTAGTCACTCAGTCATGTCCAATTCTTTGTAACCCCATGGACTGTAGCCCACCAGGCTCCTCTATCCATGGGATTCCCCAGGCAAGAATTCTGGAGTGAGTTGCCATGCCCAGGGGATCTTCCTGACCCAGGGATTGAACCCTGGTCTCCTGCATTGCAGGCAGATTCTTTACCAGTTGAGCCACCATGGAAGCCCCAGTAAAGCCCCAGGGAAGCAGCGGTTGAGGTAGTCAGTGGGAGATGGAGAACTTTAAGGCAGTGAATATCCTGTGTGATGTTAATATTTGTCCAAACTCACAGCAGGCATATCATGGTGGACTCGAGCATCATGATGTGTCAGTGCAGGTTCATCTTTGGTTAAAAAAAAAAAAAAGGAAAGAAAGAAAGAAAATACCATCCATCCTGAAGAGTGGTGTTGGTATGGGAGCCTATGGATGAAAAAGGTCAGGGGTTATGTGGGAAATCCTTGTACTCTCCTCTCAGTGTTATCGTAACTTTCAAACTGTTCATAAAAAACAAATGTTTAAAAGACAAGCAGCTCTGAAATCAGAATCAGAGGCAGGATGGGATTTACAGTGAACTGAAAATCGATGCAGGACTATTATAACCAGCAAGTGACAACCTAGGACATTCAGCCCCCCAAGGTCAAAATCATCACAGGGAAAGTTGAGAACATTTAGTATAACTTTTTCAGAACTGTATTATTGTCCAGAGTAATGAGTATTCTGTTTCTCTTTTACAGCCATATATATGGGAATTAAATGTACTCATTTTTTAAATGCAAATCAGTTATGTAAATATCAGTTTATTTAATACCCATTTAATTCTCAATGACAAGCTATGCTCCCTATGTCATACATAATAAAAAATAATGAATCTGGAATCCATTTACTCTGTTCTGTTTTGTTTATTTTTATGTTGATGGCACAGCACACTGATCTCTTCATTTAACAAACTGATATTCATGTGACAGTAGCTATAGTAGCATTTTCTTGGCCCAATTATGTTTTCATCACATAAATGCTAATTATTCAATCATTTTCCTTGGTAAATATATTTTTAAGCCCACAGTATGACAGGCCTTTTGTTAGCCAAAAGCTCTTTGTCTCCTTCTCTCCTGGGATTTTGCAGTTGGTAGGCTGGAAGGACGCTAATAAAAGATCCACTCAGATAAATACAGTTACATTCTTTCAAATAAGCGTCAAACAGGAATACAAAGTGCTGTAATTCTGTATTACCAAGGGAGCATCCCAAGGAGGAAAGTACAGGATTCTCCCACAAGAATGTGGTGATGAGCTACATAGGAAAGAGGAGTGGGATGAACGGGAGAAAGAGTGGGAAGAGACACCAGAACATCCCAGCAAGTACAGAAGACCTGAGAGGGACGGAAGACGGGACCTGAGGGTGGGGTGGCAACACCTGGCACCCCACACCAGCTGGATCTTCTCCCCAGAGTAGCACCCACATTCTGAGAATGTCGTGCTGGGTAACTGTGATAGGAGAAATTTGGTGACATAACTAGATATGTATTTGAAAAATAAAATCCCTCTAGTTACAGCAAGTGAGGGTGAGGAGTTGAGAGGTGATGTATGGAAGTCAGTTTTGAAGATACTGCAGAATCCAGAAGAGAGCTAATGGCCACTTGGGACAGGGTATGGTGGTACCATGGAGGAAAGAGATGCTTTCAGACAGAAGAATTTAGGTTAAAAAACCAGCTAGAGTTGGTGATCAAGATTAAGGGGCGACATATGTGAGAGAAAGATAACTTTTCAAATCTTTCTGATCAGTCTGATATTCTATTGTTTGATTATTTTGTGCTTTTGTGATGTGTCCTTTTAATTTACAAGCACTTTATATTTTTATATAATAAATATAACACCTAAAGTTCTCAAGGATCTACAAGTGTCAGTCAATCAGTTCAGTTTCTCAGTCATGTCTGACTCTTTGCGACCCCATGGACTGCAGCATGCCAGGCTTCCCTGTCCATCACCAGCCCTTGGAGCTTGCTCAACTCATGTCCTTTGAGTCGGTGATGCCATCCACCCATCTCATCCTCTGTCATCCCCTTCTCTTCCTGCCTTCAGTCTTTCCCAGTATCAGAGTCTTTTCCAGTGAGTCAGTTCTTTGCACCAGGTGGCCGAAGATTTGGAGTTTCAGTTTCAGCAACAGTCCTTCCAATGAGTATTCAGGACTGACTTCCTTTAGGATTGACTGGTTTGATCTAAAGTTGTAGGGATGATATTTCTATATATGTCTGATATGTCTCTCTTCCACTGGGGCTTTCTCCTACACTAGATTTTGCTTGTGTGTTAATTTGTGCTCAATCTTAGATTTTCTGTGAGGGCTTAAATTCTCCTAGGTTTCTTCAGAAAGAATGCACATGCTTTTGATGAGAAGCAAAGGTCACCAATAAAACTGGATCGATTCAGTATCACTCAAGATTCCTAGGTTTACTATTCCAGATTCCTTTTGTCATAATGTATCTTAGATTTATTAAAAGATCCATGTTTCCCACCTGGTTGCTACTGTGAAACTTCGTTGCTGGATAGCAGAGTGGCTCTGGGTGCTCACCTCCAGTGATCCTCTGCATCCTCTGTTGGTTACTGTCACTAGGACTTGTATCAGGTAACAATTCTGGAGAGAAAGTTAGATGAGAGGGTCCATTGTTTCACCCCAAGGTAGGACTTTCCTTATCTCCAGATAAAAGTCCGCCAGCATCTACTGAACTTTTAATTTGAGTTTTTTGTGCTGTTAGAAGTAATTGCAATAATTGGTATTCGTTATTTTATTCTTATTTTGATATCATTCAAAACTAAAATGTACTAATTTTTGAAAGAAAAATTCTACTTTGCGACTTTTATATTGAATCATGGGACCCTTTTATAAATCTCAATAACATTAGGAAAGCTTAGAGACTTATTTTTCAATATTGTATATATCATTTAAAAGCAGAAACATTACTTTGACGACAAAGATCCATCTAGCCAAAGCTATGGTTTTTCCAGTGGTCAGGTATGGATGTGAGAGTTGGACTATAAAGAAAGCTGAGCACAGAATTGATGCTTTTCAACTGTGGTGTTGGAGAAGACTCTTGAGAGTCTCTTGGACTGCAAGGAGATCCAACCAATCCATCCCAAAGGAAATCAGTCCTGAATATTCATTGGAAGGACTGATGCTCAAGCTGAAACACCAATATTTTTGGCACCTGATGCAAAGAACTAACTCACTGGAAAAGATCCTGATGTTGGGAAAGACTGAAGGCAGGAGGAGAAGTGGATGACAGAGGATGCAGTGGTTGGAAGGCATCACTGACTCGATGGACATGAGTTTGAGCAAGCTCTGGCAGTTAGTGATGGACAGGGAAGCCTGGTGTGCTGCAGTCCATGGGGTTGCAAAGAGTCGGACACAACTGAGAGACTGAGCTGAACTGATATATCATGTTATAGTAGATATTCATTGACCCACAGAAATTATTTCCAAGGAGGCTAATATGTATAATACTGAAATATACTGAAATAATAAGAAACCAAAAGCATTAAACAGACCTCCTTAAACAGGTCTGGCATATTGCAGCTATGGATCACATTCAGTATTCCTCCCAATTTTATAAATAAAGATTCATGAGATCACCTCCAAGTATATGCAGTATGCATTGCCTACATCTCCTTTCATGCTACAAAAACAAAATTGAGACAAGATGTCACAGACTGCATAGCCCTCAAAGCTAAATACTCACTAGTTGACTCTTTACAGCAAAAATTTGCCTACAGCTGGTTCAAAGGATGATGTAAAAGTACAGTAATTTTTCACTATTGCATTATCACTCAAGTTTTTTTTTTCTTACTGTATTGCCCAGAGTTCTGCATTTTCAAACATATATAGGAGGCTGGAGATACCATCTTCATAGACTTTTTAAAAACATTTTGTTGAAAGTAGTTTTTTATCCTTCACTAAAAATGTCCAAAAAAAATTGGCAGTAAAAGACATAATTATTTTAAAAAATCAGAAAGGAGAGTAAATAGATAGCAGCACTTGATACTGCAACTCAAGTTGAATGAATTTGATTATATAATGTAACATCAGATACTCAAATGGCAATATCTGAGACAGATTTTCTCAAACTTACAGATAGACAACGTATGTCTAAGTTAAAAGGGGAATATGATGTTCATATTAGTTTAGCCATTCAACAGAAAGGATTTCATTATGCAGTATCTTGTGACAAAATTATGGCCAATCCCAATTTATATTTTTCATTCTTCATTATGTTTGAGGTGAGGTGAAGTCGCTGAGTCGTGTCCGACTCTTTGCAACTCGGTGGACTGTAAACTACTAGGCTTCTCCATCCATGGGATTCTCCAGGCAAGAATACTGGAGTGGATTGCCATTTCCTTCATTATGTTTAGGTGCCAAAATTCACCTGGATGCTCTTCAGAAGTTAACAAACGATGAAGCAAGTGAATAGACAAAAATCATTGGAAAGGAATAGATGGTGTAGATATTTTAAAATTACTGAGTAGATCATTCTGAGTGATTTTTATAAATAAAAATGAAAGACATATAGTAATATATCAAAAAGATATAAGGTAATATATCAAGAAGATGGCCACCTTCTATTCAAGATCATTGTGAGCCATCAGAGGTTTCAAAAATTATTCAAGTATTGTACTTTGCTGGTGGAAATGCAGGAGGAATCACTAGTGATGAACTGGAACTGACATATTTGGAATCTAGTACTAACATTTATGAGATGGATATTTTTTCTAGATCCATGATGACCATATTTTCCCCTTTTCAGTTGAGTTCAGTTCAGCTCAGTCGCTTAGTAGTGTCCGACTATTTGAGACCCCATGGACTGCAGCATGCCAAGCGGCCCTGTCCATCACCAACTCCCAGAGTTGGCTCAAACTCATATTCACTGAGTCATTGATGCCATCCAACCATCTCATCCTCTGTCATCTCCTTCTCCTCCTGCCTTCAATCTTTCCTAGCATCAAGGTCTTCTCAAATGAGTCAGCTCTTCGCATCAGGTGGTTAGCCATTTTGGGTACACATAAATTGAAAACCAGGGAAATAAGAAATCAATTTTGGGTTTGCTATGGTTTAATTTTATCATAATTTCTGATAAGTTGCTTTTCTTTCTTCCTTTATTCTTACTCATATAAAATGAATAAACAGAATTAAAATATAAGGAATTTAAAAGGGTCCACTGGACCCAAAAGGTAAATAATGATAATTTTGTTTCCAAGTAATTGATTCACTACTGTAAACAGAACGGGAAGACTAGAGATCTCTTCAAGAAAATTAGAGACACGAAGGGAACATTTCACACAAATATGGGCTCAATAAAGGACAGAAATGGTATAGACCTAACAGAATCAGAAGATATTAAGAAGAGGTAACAGGTACACACAGAAGAACTGTACGAATAAGATCTTCAAGACCAAGATAATCACAATGGTGTGATCATTCACCTAGAGCCAGACATCCTGGAATGTGAAGTCAAGTGGGCCTTAGAAAGCATCACTACAAACAAAGCTAGTGGAGGTGATGGAATTCCAGTTGAGCTATTTAAAATCCTGAAAGATGATGCTGTGAAAATGCTGCACTCAACCTGCCAGCAAATTTGGAAAACTCAGCAGTGGCCTCAACACTGGAAAAGGTCAGTTTTCATTTCAATCCCAAAGAAAGGCAATGCCAAAGAATGCTCAAACTACCGTATAACTGCACTCATCTCACATGCTAGTAAAGTAATGGTCAAAATTCTCCAAGCCAGGCTTCAGCAGTACGTGAACCATGAACTTCCAAATGTTCAAGGTGGTTCCAAAAAGGCAAAGGAACCAGAGATCAAATTGCCAATATCTGCTGGATCATCAAAAAAGCAAGAGAGTTCCAAAAACAAATCTATTTCTGCTTTATTGACTATGCCAAAGCCTTTGACTGTGTAGATCACAATAAACTGTGGAAAATTCTGAAAAAGATGGAATCTCAGACCATCTGACCAGCCTCTTGAGAAATCTGTATGCAGGTCAGGAAGCAACAGTTAGAACTGGATATGGAACAACAGACGGTTCCAAATAGGAAAAGGAGTATGTCAAGGCTGTATATTGTCACCCTGCTTATTTAACTTCTATGCAGAGTACATCATGAGAAATGCTGGGCTGGAAGAAACACAAGCTGGAATCAAGATTGCTGGGAGAAATATCAATAACCTCAGATATGCAGATGACACCTCCCTTATGGCAGAAAGTAAAGAGGAACTAGAAAGCCTCTTGATGAAAGTGAAAGAGGAGAGTG